>VZTR01029507.1:17377-120225 GCA_013400775.1 Chaetops frenatus | reverse complement strand
AAATGTTCAACCTCTTCTGAGTTTGCCTAAAGGGAAGGAAATCGGCTCCTGCTGAGAGTGTATGCGCATAAAGCTGTAACAAACATTTAATTTTAGGTTCTCTGAAACAGAATTAGTCTGTGCATTCTGCACTGCCAGTTCCTACTGCAGCTGCTAAGGTGGCTTTCGAGAGTTATTAATTCCCATATTAATGGTCAGCCTCCCCCACAATGCTGAAATATAGGCTCGCAAGTGTGTTTCAGTCTTACTTTCCCACACCTCTTTCAATTCTTCCATAATAAGCAGATAAAGTCATTATTTGGATGAAAAGGACTTCAGTCCAACACAGGCTCACAATCCTTTATCTAGGATTATGATTCAACTACACATTTTACCTTCTATGTAAAAAAAAAAAAAAAGCTAGAAAATAATTTTAAATGTACAGCAAGTTCCAGGGAAACTGCTGAAACAGCTACATCCTGTGTGCACTGTTTGTTCGTGCTGAACCAGTTAGCAGGAGAGAAAGGCTCAGATATGATTTTTAAACTAGGCTGGTGAAAAATGTTTCACTCTCCAACAGAGTTGATTTGAAAGGATTATTTCTCTGCTACAGCCTGAGAGAGCAATGCTGCCAGATGTCCTGAATCTAAAATGCTTAATCTAAATCATAAGGTATCAGCTGAAATCATGTACTTTACATCCCATGTAGCCTCTTTCTGTCCTTTTACTGAAGTTTAGGTAGTAAGCTTAGCGGTACTACTGAAACAACCTCAGAAAACTCTATGGAGATTGAAACTGCTGGAACTGGAGCAAAGCAGAAGTTAGACCAAAAAAGTCAGCTCTTTAGTACTGAAGTTTATCTTATTTATGCTGGCTGAGGTTCTAACTCTACTATCTATCAGATAGAAAGATGCTAAAAAAGAACTATTTTTATATGCTCTACCAAATATAAAATATGTGATTTAAACATAGGCAGAGATTCATCTCACCCTACTTTATTCACCTGAGCTAAGCTAGGCTGCCAGGCCTTGGTACATGAGGACGAGGAGATCAGCAGTCCCAAAGGTCAGTTCTTGTCACCCATGGGAAGGCCCTTCTGGTGAGTCACCCTCTGGAGATGCTCATCTCCTTCCTCCACTACACAACAAAACAGGATTATGACAGATTGTCCCAATCAATTGTAAAAAACCAATCTGATAGTTATGCAAAATACCAATCCTCCTCTTTTTCTCCCCCCCTTTTTGTGTCAGAATGAATCCACTGACTTCTGCAAGGTTATTCACACTCAAATCCATCTAGTCATTATACTCTCCATAAAGCCATGTTCACCTGGACTGAAAGCTGCTGAGGACACTGATTTCAGTTCTAACTTCTCTAAAAAAGGTGCCCAAAATGCAAGAGACCCACAGATAGTCCCCTATATAAGGCCTTTCATTCTTTTCATCCAGGTTTTACCTCAACAAGAAGTTTGGTTTGACACCAGACAACTCTCCCACAAAACAACTGAGAAATACACAATGCTGTAACAACCCCTCACCACAGGGTGAATTGTCCTGGATGTGAAGCAAAAGTAGATATTCACACTTCACTGCATCACTTACAGTGAATTTTGCTGAAGTTTTTGAGAGTTAATAAGCTGCCTGCTTCTTTTTCAGTGTTCAACAGTGTCAAGTCTGTATAGAGAGAGGTACAGAAACAGTATCTGATCTAAAGCTAGAAACTAAAGAGCTTATTTCCCCTCATCTGGTGAAGAATGCAGTAAGCCTCTTAGGCATGTATTTGAAACCACAGTAAAGACAGTATAACCCTTCCTAGAATTGAAGGATCAGGACAAAAGTAAGAAACAAGAGGCAAACGAGTTGTTAAATAGAGTACGGCTGGGGAGAGCTTAAATCAAAGGTGATGCATTGGGTGGGTGCTTCAGCAGACACCACAGCACTCACTTCATACAGGGAACAGCCTGGGACTGTGCCTAGTCTGGACCCAGTCGGGGCTGATTCCACCTTTGAGTACCTCTCTCTTCCCCATCTGCAAAATGGTGATAACTCCTCATGAATAAAAATCAGTAGATGGGAGCTAAGCCTTATCCTTCATGTCTTCAGGCAGGCAACACCCTGGGGAAATCAGTGTGGGATTTCCCAGGCAAAAGGTTAGAGGACAGATCCCAAAGCTGTGGGACAAAGCCTGCACAAGAAGGAAGAGGTGACCCAAGTACCGTGCCCTTCACATATCTCCTGAGTGGTGCAAAGTATTTCCCAAGTTTGTTGTTGCAAAGCAAAGCCAAGATATATTGCTCCTCTACAAACACAGACATTTCATCAGAGGACATCAAAACAAGTTTTGCCTTTGTTTTGCCCTTCATAACTTAAAAAGGAATCTCCCAAATAAACAAATTCCCTTCTTGTTTCATTGCCTCCAAACATGCTGCTTCCACCTGGAGCCAGCCTCTGCAGCAGCCATCATTTTACTCCAATATGGTAAACATCTTTCTTCCCCTCCCCCTTCTCTCCCCTTTCCTACCTGGGGAATTAATCTCCTTGCAGAAAAACTTGAAAAGAGAAAAACTGAATAAAAAAGTTGGCTTGCATGGCCCAGAAATAAGAGGTGGGAAAAAAGTGCAACCTTATGCCTTGTCCCTAGTGGTTCAGGGACTTGGAGCCAAATCAAGGCCATGAAAACAGAATATTGCTCTTTGTTAACAATAAACAAATAAATAAATGACTACTCACTCCTGCCCTTCAGGATATGTTTTCTAAGGAGGAAGAAATTCCCTGTGGAGTTTATTATGTGTAGAAGGGATGTGTGCCTCCTAGGGAAAAGCAGTGGGCGTAGTTTTTCCCTTGGTGATTTCTTTCCTGCCTTTATATCACTTTTTTATTAATTTTTGCAAGTCTCACTCCCCTCCCTTCTGCAATAAGTGAAGCCACACAAAGGAACATGCAGGTAATTCAGCCACTCAAAACTACACAGCATCTCCTTTCCTATATAAACGATCAGTGTGTGGCCTGGGTTTCATTTGCAACTGTAAATGAAACAAGCCTACAACTGTGTTCATAATCCTCCTTAATTGAATTTCTGTGACAAAACCCAGACAAAATTATTACCCTCAAGTTAACAGTTTGCATGAAGTAGCCAAGGGTTCCTGGGAAGCTTTAAAACAAATGCAGGACAAAACTGGATACCACAAAGCAGTTATTTGGTGTTGGTACCATTTGTTTGAAATGGGGGAGGTTTCCCTGGAGGAACAAGGTCCTTTTAATATGAAGGACAGGCCAGGAATTCAATACAGGCCAAAAAAAAGTGAGAATTAAATAAGCAGTGGACGAGCTTGGATGTAAACCAGAACATGCTGCTTACACCACAGCTACTGGAAGGAGGTGTTGGGCTGTCCTGGCTGTTTGAAGGGTAGCACCACTCACAACTTGGTGTGGCTCCTGGGACAGTTTCACAAATCCAGAAGGACTTTAGGCAGCTGATGCCTTTGTGCTTAAGTTCACACCCCACTGAAAGGGTACGTCCTTTAAAGTCCTCCCGCAATAACTTCCTTCAACTGGCTCATCTGTTCTATGGTAAACACTCGGAGCCTTAGTAATGATGTCAGGCTGCTGGTAAAATATCTAAACTTGCTTTTAAAATGTGAGAACCACTGCTAAATGAAAGCAGTGATGCAAAAAGGGCAGTGTCCTACAGGGCACTCCCACTGTTTGCAGAAGAAAATAATTAAAGCCTTTCCTGTTACCCAAATTTAGTGTTTATTTTTCTTTCAGATGATACAGATGTTTTCTTGAGAAATTGGGCAAAGTTGATGTGAACAGATATGTCTGTTTGCAACACTAATTTTGTGTGTCATTGCCATGTACTTGGACAGACATTCTATTTTACCCCAAAGTACCATGTTTAAGTCATCTCTGTATCAACTGGTAACTAAAGCAAACTAGGAAAGTTATTAGGCATCAAAGCAGACTCCTTATGCTTGAGTTTACAGAGTTGATCAGAGCAGGGAAAACCATGTCATCCCAAGGCAGTGCCTGCCTGGGTTACCACCCCATATGCTCATAGAAGTTAATATCCTTTACATTTTAAGCAGAAGGCAAGGCTACAAGGGAATGGAGAAAGCTGAGGTAATGGAAATAGAAATCCTACAATTCCTCAGTATGCACCCATGTCTTGTGTGTTACCCAGCCCTCTTGCAGGCAGAGAGTTGATGGAAATTTAGGGGTAGAGGAGGCTGGTGGGGCCTCATGTTAAAACTTCCTCCAAGTAAAATATTGCTATAGGTGATTTAATGAGCATTACTGTTTAGAGACAGGCAAGCAGAGACCAGAACTCATTTCCACAGACCTTCGTGCCACTGCAGGACAGTGGGTCTCTGTTCCCACCCTCGCTTGCCAGGCACAGCTGACATAATGAGGGACCTCAGAAGAGTTTCCAGGAGACACATCCACTTCCAGGGATGCAGAGGGGCAACATCAGATCCTACTGCTTTCTTCAGTGTCTCTGCTGTGCCAAATGTTTCAGCAGTTGCATTAATACCTGACTGAGAGAGTGCTCATTAGCCCTTGGGTCCTGTGTCACTTTAAGCAACCTTTTCAGAACAACTTTTTATAGTTTATGTGCTCTGTTTTTCTTCAGGCCACAAGTCAAACACACTGAACAACACCGGAGAAAGAAATAAACACTGAGTCAGAAATAAATAGATGCATATGCACATGCCTAATATCCCCACCCCCCACACAGATACACAATCAGGGCCAGAGATCAATGTTTTCAGGAAAAGGCATGAGGGAACAAATTATCACAGTGCTTTGTCACTGGTGGCAAAGGAAAGAAAAAGGAACATTCAAAAGGGTGATAAAATATTTCAAGAAAAAGCAATATATTTTTTATGTATTTGTAAAATCCATTGGCAATGACTTTTCTGGTTAATTGGTTTCATCTTATTAAACTAAAAACGTATTTGTAAAATCCAGACATATTCAAGCATGAATCCAATTTCTTCACCAAAAGCCAATACACCATTTCAAAAAAGAAAATTCAGCAAGACAAACAATTTTCCATTAGCCTGAAAGCACAGCACTTGTATTGGGAAGATAAATTGATAGAGTGCTTGACTTCAAAATGCACTTTGGAAAAATCACGTAGCTCATTTACCCCAAAACTGCAGTCCTCTTCCTCCCTGGCCCTGTGAAAATGGATTGATATTTTGGCCCAATTATGCAGTGATTTATAAACCAACATTCTGCTATATTTCCTTGCACTTGTCATGTTCGACTTCTTCCCCTTTATTAGACCACTCTTCTTTCCATTAAATAGCCCCCTGTCTCACTTGCCAAAGAACTGCCAATGGGCCCCTGATTTTACAGAAGAATAGACTCAGCTTCACCAGTGGAAAAGGGCCTCTAATGTACCATGGACACAGCACAGTGAAGCATGGTAATTTGCCTGTGTTAATGATGCTACTTCACAATGATCAGGAAAACAAAAATCTCTAATAGCTAAAAGACACCCAATACTTCAGCAGCCTGTTGAATTCAAAATCAGTGGGAGCAAAACCTAATATCCTTTAAGAGATGAGCTAAAAGTGGCTACAGTGATTCTTTTTTTCCACCCAAATTCCTGATTGGCATTGAATCACCAAAATGGGTAATTTGGTGCTGGGAGCAGGATGGGAAAAAAAAAAAACAAAAACACAAAAAAACCCCAAACCAAGTGTTTAAAAATGTTTTAGTAGCTCAAAAGCAAGTGGAGAAAAATTAATGAACATATATGTAAATATTTTTGGACATATTATACACTGGCATGATTTTGTGCAAAATACCATTTTAAAGCAGAATTAAAGTATAATTCATTATTTTCTCATTTTTTAGGTGAAAAGAGGAAGTCACTAATGTGGCAAGGACAGAGCAGCAATCAGCATGTGCCATTGCTTACTTCTGAAGATGCTCCAGTTCCACAAAGCTCTGAGCTCTTGAGTGCTAAATCAACCCTGAGAAATGTCTTCAGGCACAGTTCTCATCAGAAAGCTTCTTAGAGCTGGGTTCCCTAGGCTGCCTGGCTGGGCAAAACACTGATTTCTTTGGCCAGTCAAAGAGTTATTGCTCCAAAACTCAATCTCCAAATACAGCACATTAAGCTTCTCCGTGGAAGAAACTCTGCTCTCATATTTGGCCAAACATGACAGGCAGAACCGAACTGGCTTTGATGACATTATTTGCAGTGCACAAGAAGGGACCAAGGATCATAAACAATCATATGGTTTGTGTTTGGTAATCCTTTGGCACTATTGAAAGGTTGGAGAATGGACTCAAACATAGGTTTATGAAAAAAGATGAACAATATTTACAATATTGGTCATATAAGAAAAGGCTTCTATGATATTTTCCAAGGGCAGAGTGAGTGATTTGTCATCCAGTTGCAGTTCTGTAGATTTTGCAGCTGCCTGATTGGCACACTCCACACGTTCCTTGTCCAAAACTTACTGGTACAGCTGTGCAAAACAGAAGCAGGACTTGAATTCAAGAGTGGCTGAGAATTTAGGATCAGGCCATTTCAATTTCATCTCCATTTAATTTCACAGACTCACACAGAATCACAGAATCATTTAGGTTGAAAAAGACCTCTGAGATCGAGTCCAACCTTTGATTGACCTCCAAATTGTCAACCAGTCTATGGTACTGAGGGCCACATCCAGTCATTTCTTGAACACCTCCAGGGATGGTGACTCCACCAGCTCCATGCCAGCCCCTTCCAATGCAACCCTTGTCCAGGCATTCTTCTATCCATGATGTTCATTACTTATTAAACCCTGAGGTAAGACCCTATCCCCATTATGTGACAGCTTTTATTCTAGAGTGCTTAGGGTGTTGTTGGGGATGGAAGGTGGGCGGGAAGTAAGATTATTTACTGTAGAGCTCTACATTTGATTCTCCTGTGCTTACCACAGGAAAAGTTTGTCAATGCAGGTTGAAAATAAGCACCTGAAGACTCTCTAAATACTTGTTTATTCAATCTGGAGTAGCACTCAAGGGGAGTACTAAAATCTTCAAGACAAATGACACACACAATGTTTAAAAATTCTCCAAAATGTTGTATTATTAAGCCTTCTTTACTAACATGCCTGCTTCAACTAAAAAGCATATAAGAAACATAAAATATATGTTCTAAAAGTCCCATGAGATGGGTGTTTCAATAGGTGGTTCAGTGTTTGATTTGCAGAAAATGTGGCTACAGTACCAGCAACCAGGCCTTGGAAGAGACATAAGCAAAGGAGCACTGTCACGTGCCTTAAATACCAAACAATTTACTGTAATTTTAAATATTAACATTTTCTGAATGAATAGTTTTGATACCTTTCATCTTGTGTTTTGCAGACTTTGCCAGGTTGAGACCATAATACTTATAAGCAATTTATCAGCAAAACCATGGCTGACTCTACAGAGGCCTGATATTTGAGACCTGCCCAGTCAATCTCACTGTGAAGGCAAGGGGCCAAGGAAAGGCTCCCAGCTGTGACCCAGCAGAAGTGCTTCTCCAGTGGGGCATTCAATCTCCCAACCAGGCCTTGCCCAAAGCTGCTTGGCAGTGTGCAAAAGGCACCTTATCTCCCCGGGGCTGAATGCAAAACAAACCTCACCCCTGGGGCAAAACTCACACCTCCAGCAGAACTAGCAGAGATGCTCTTTCAGATGGGCCAGGGCAGGAAACCAGGACAGCTCTCACTGCTAGCAATGAATAGCCATCCCCTCATCGTGCCAGCAGAGCACAGTACCACTCCCGCCTTTGGGGCAGTACAAGCCCTGCAAGCAAAGCCAGAGGCAGGGACAGAGCAGGTTCACAGGCCACAGCCACCTTTTACTGTGGGCAGGGACATCCCCGTGCTGCAAAGCCTTGAGCCCCTCAGTGGTCACATCAAGGGAGGCTGCAGATCATCCCTCCTCTGCCCTGGTCTCAAGCAACAGCAACACAATAAAAAGCCATGAGAGCAGAAAGGCTGGAGGAGCTCACACAGCAGTTTCTTCTCTTGGTGTTTTTCTTGATATCAAACTGCACATGCACAGAGTTGTCAACACCTGGAGATGGTGCAAAGTGCTTGTCATAGCAACTTAAATATTATCCATGATTCTCCCTCTAGATTTTGCAAGATGAGTGCACAGGCAAAATCATTATATCCATTAATTGTAAAGTAGTGGTATCTTTTTTGCTTGCTACTTGCCATGCAAGTATAGCTACCAAGGTGTGCAGCTATTAAATGTCAACCACAGCTCTTATCACCCTTTTTTGTTCTTCACCTTCCTTTCAATGTGCATTTTCCTCAAGATCTTTCTTCCTTGATCTCCTTGAGAAAAATGGCCTCCTTTATTGATTAAATTACAAATTCCAATGCCGGATGATTGAGTTATATGATAACACCTGACGAAAGACAATTGAAATAAATGGAAAAATTAGCACTCTCTTTATTACAAAAGGTTTGGATGTTGAGTAGCTGACTGAATTAAATGGAGATTGAGCAGATCTGATAGAATTGATTAGGAAAAACAATCCAGAATTCAGAAAAAAGATACCAAAATTAGCACCTCACTAATTCACCTTCGAAAAAGATGGAAAAAGTTGAGAAGGAGAAGGAAACTGTATTCTTTTCATGCATTCAGAACCAGGAATTGCCCAAAAGCTTACTTCTGAGATAAGACTTCTAAGATACTGAACTCTGACATCAAGTTACCAAAGGCCAACAAACACATGATCAGGTCAGCAGCCACTAGGGTTCATTTGCTCAGTTTCCAGTAGGCCTTTTTAATTGCTGGTATCACAAGCAAAAGAAGGTTCTTGGCCTTTGTTCCGTGCTCAACGTCATGCCAGCTTTTATTAATGGATCACTGTATCAAAATTGCATTTTATTCACTGCTTATAGATGAGATATTTTTAATTTTGTCTGCTAATGACATTTCCTGAAATATTAACAGATGTCTTGGGCTTTCTTCCTGCAGATTAGGCAACCATTACTGGAGATCTTAGATTAAACAAGAAGCTGATAAAGTAAAGCATCTATAATGGCACGATCGACTTTGAAGCCATGTCTTCTCTCAGTGACTTCCCTACAAGCTTGTTGTGAGGTAGACAGTCTGGCAAAGATGAGTTCTAGCAAAGCTCTGGACACAGTGAAAACACAGCCCTCAAAAAAGGGCTGCAAACATGATATTATTTACTTACAGCTTCTGCATTACTGAAGTGTCATATTCGAAGTCACGCTCCAGGGAAAATCTTAAGTGACCTGTGGAAACACCAGAAAATGAGTCTTCAGTGGATATTTCTAACTACACCGTCTACAGATAGAGAAGAATTTTGACATTATTTGAATATCAAACATAATGAAAATATTATTTAAGTTCAATCACAAAGCAGTGTAAAAAATTTCCCTAATGCTCACCTGAAGGTTCCTTCAAAACTAGTTTCAGTTGCAATTATTTACTTTCTGGAAAAATCCTAGCCCACAGATTGGGTAGCAGCAAATGGTTGTGGAAACAATAAATACTTTAGTACAGTCAATCTGACTGAGAAATTGTGCAGCCCTGTCTGAACCTTTCATAATCCTAAATGCTTCATCCTTACAGAAGAGACAAGGAATCACTCTTGTCCCAGTTTCCAGGTGGGAGAATTGCACCAGTGAGAAATGTAGGCTGTGAACACATCTTACTCCTCACTGCAGTGCTCTGTTTGGGGAGTTTGCAGTGCTCCTGTCCCCACCATTCATCACCCTGCCTCATCATTCACTCCTGCTGGAGTTCATTGCACCTTCCATTCTGCCAGTTGAACTACACATGCACTCAGGTAAGTCAAGAATTATTTGAACTGCTCAAGTCAATCCAGGAGCTGCAGCCAGATGAAGATGTGTGAGTGCAGCCTACATGATTTGCCCCCAGTCTCACAGGAGGTGTGGCAGAGAGCCTCACAGAGTCTCACAGGAGGGCAGAGAGCCTGCACACTGGCTGTGAGCCCACAAACCCCCTCTTTGAAACACCAAAAGCAAAGCTTAGAATGAACAAATTTGCTCTAGAAACCCACACCTGAAAGGTTATTCTCATGATTTTCACCCTTATGTCTTATCCAAACCACACAGACTCATGAAAGTAAAGAGGCAAGAATTACAACAAATTCTAACATATTCTAGATTACTTTGTACTAATTTATCCTTTAGTTATAGCAGCACCACAAAGCCTACCCTGTGCCTGAACTGTTAGCATTGAGCACAGTGCAGACATCAGCCCTGGTAGTCTCTGATCCCTGGAGCTCACCAGCAAGAGATCAAAGAGCTAAAAGTGCAGGCAGGGAAAAGACAGAGATAGCAAAAATTGGAGGACAATTCTGTACAATGGCTTGTGAGCACAAATCCCACTCAGCCAGTAAGAAATGAATCACTGTGAAGAGATTCTGACCCTGCTACCTATTATGCTCGACACACAATCTCAGTGAAATAATTTATCCAGTTATTTACATGGCTTCCATTAGAGCAACGTCTGAGCATTCACAAACCAGATGGGTTTTTCCTCACTGTGCTCCTGAGAAGGAGCACATGCTGCTAACGCTACATCATAGACAGGAAATAGAGATACTAAAAAAACAATATGCTTTTTCCAGGGAAACTAGTATCTGATCTGACAAAACTCTATATACTGCCAAAGGCCTTCTGTAGGTTAAGGTGCTGAACTTAGGGATAGGCCATCAGACTTTAGCCATAGGCAGACTTCTTACCACCCTGGTAATTCTTTATTGAACAACAGCTCTATATAGTATGAATCAGGAAAAGTGAAGGAAAAAAGGGCAAGGGAGGGTAAATAGAGAAAATAGGAAAAAAAATTATAAAGGAAAGTCATGATAAATGTAGCACCATCTGAAAAAAACCAAACTGCAGAAACAGAGGAACCAGTCACACAGTTAACTGAGAGGACTGAAGCAATTGTTTCCTTCAAGAAACTTCATTCATCACATTTCCATAACCCAGAAAAGGCTCTCACAGTCCCCTCTTTCAACATACTATGACTAACACACATACAGACTCTCACATTTCCTTCCTTCTCCTATCAGTCTTTCCTCATGGAAGAAATCCTAGGAAAGAGATGAAGATGTGAACATTTCTGCAGCTGTTCTGCCAGGGCTGAATCCTGAAGGTAGGACACCCAAAGGAACCCAGGGGTGACAGAGCACCCATCAAAAGGACTCAGTCTTCACTGTCAGGTTCTTTAAAATGATGACAGTAGAAATGCTTCTCTAGTGATATCCCAGGAGGCAGCTCCAAGCCCAGCACACCAGCTTGTGAGAAAACAAGATCCACCTGTCAGCTCAAACTTCCAGGACTGGTATGTAGTCTTTTCTATACAGGAAACCACTGGACAGCACAAATTCTAGGTTTCATCAGCAGAATTCTGGTCTGCACACTGGCTCTCTAAACATGGTAGCTCCCCTTTGGCTAGAGAATAGAGGATTCCCTAAAGGAACCCTTTGAGCTGCAAGACACTAAGCCTTCTGAAATTTCTTCTCAGACATTTGAATTCCCTGTCGGGTTACAGCATGAAACCTTTCTCATCTCTCCATTAAAGCAGCAGATAGACAGATGGGATAGTCTTCATCTTTCAGGACTCTTGAAATTCATTTCCCATCAATTTTAACAGGAATGCTCAGAGTTCCTGTTGAGTTAAATAGAACCAAACCTATAGATTGTGCTCAGTCAAAACCAGGAGAATCCCAAGCCTGGAAGTCACTCCACCGGGCTGTCATCAATTAAAAAGAAGCAGCATAATATAAATAACAGTATAATATCCTAACTTTCCCCTCCACACACATTGTAAAATCATTTTTGAAAACTCTTCAAGCATTGCAGCTAAAAAGCCCAGTGAGTGCTGTAGTGGAGGTGCCACTTCAGAACCACCACTGGGTCTGAATGTCTTCTCTTCATTAATGGTTTTTATTCTCTCTTCATTGCCAGTCAAAGGCAAGGAGATGTTATTGCCTTTTTGCAAGCCATAAAAAATCCAATACAGTGGGTGAATTACACACCTCACCCAAGGTCCCTTGGGACATCCACATCTGTACAGAGAACTGATCCCAAAATGCCACATACCCCGTGCCCTGCCCTTCCCTCCAACCCAGCCTAATTCTCTGAATTTCATGATGATTCAAAAGTCTATTTAAAGCCCCTACAGCTATGGGTGTGTGCAAGGAATTAAGGCTGAGCCAAAAAGTTTGAATTGAGAAACTCTGGTTGAGATTCTTGGTAGGAGTGAAACACAGAGCTGGGAGGGTGTAACCTGACACGGGAAAAAGGTGGCATGTGTCAACTGCCTCATGATGTGAACCCCCATGAAGATACAGTAGCAATGCCAGTGTCCTCTTCCCACTCAATCTGCCCCATAAACACTCCAACGGTGCCCACACAGCCTAGCACAGCTTTCCCAAGCCTGCTCCTTGCTTGCATAGCAAGGGCTCCTATGAAACAGGAAAAAAAACAGATACAGAAGAACTACTAATACCTCTTGCAGTTTCCCAGTGTAAATGAAGTGGCCAGGCACAGTTACACACTGAAATGGAGGCAGCCAGGAAAGCTGACAAGATTCATAGACACACAGCCATGGTTTACTACTCAAACCATGCTAAGCTCTTTAGGTAAGCTTTGTTATTACAGATGGTATTGCTTGCCCTAGATCTGATGTCCAAAATAGGGTTGCTCTCTGTAATCCTTCAGAGGCTGCTTATAAATCAGAGAATGCTTCACCTCTGGACACATGGCACTAATAGATGATAATGTAAATGGTCAGTGTTTTAACCTTAACAGGCATTTGCTTAGGTTATTGTAGACAAAAATGAGGTCAGGAACTGTGGTCACGAGCCTTAATCTCGAAGGGCCTCAGTCTGGAGTCATCTGGAGCCCTCTGGCTTGTACAGTGTCGTGCCCGTGGCTGACTTGTACGGGCTGAGGGTGCAAGGGGGGGAGTGGGCTCTCCTGTGCCACCCCTGCACAGCTGCACCCCACAGTGCCACCTCACCTCCCAGGACCCTTCCAAGCCCTTTGCCTAGTAAGAAACAGCAGCTGCAGTAGCGTAATTGCTGTGGAAATTACTTTGAAGGCATCAACCCCTAAATACACAGAGTAAACAAAATCTGCTCCTGTATGAGCTCTTCCACTTTTCTCAGGCATCTGAGGGATGTCCTCTATAAACCATGAGATAAGAGCAGACTTGCTGTTCAGACTGCATATCTGCCTGGTTCCTTAGATACCAACGAAAGCCCAAAGGCACAGCTTGGCATCTCATCCCCTTCTTATAAACTCTCTCAGAAAGTTACAGCTGATTTTGACACAAAGATGATGAGAAATGGGGAGCTATTTGTGCCATTCTGGGGAACATGCCAATCCCTGCATTAACACCCCCAACCCTGTTAAAAACAAAATAAAGCAAAAAAACCCAACCAAGCCAGCAAGAAACAACCCTCCTGTTTGCTACTGATTAGGAAGCCGAATTAAAACTGATGAAGTGATTGGATAGGATCCAAAGCTGTTTATCTGCACATAAATCACAGACATGCTTTACTCAGCCAGTATGGATTTACTGAGCTAGAGAAAAGACCTCGTACTCAGAATGCTGATTATTACAGCAATTAAAATATCAGTGAAGCAAACATTTTGGCTAGAAAGCTGTTAGGGGCTCTTGGAGAAATCATTCCATTAAATATGAATTCAATCAAATTTCAAATTTTTTAAAAAGGAAGTTTAAATAGACTGTCTCTTTTTTTCTGGTTAAGTATATGTTGTTAGAAAAATCAAATTCAAAAGGAGGAAAGACACAAAATAACTAGCTGGACATGGCAAAGGAGATTAGAAAGGAAGGCTGATACATGTTTTATGATCACAAAGGAATAAAAAAAATAAATTGAGAGATGTACTGTCAAACCAGACAGTGTTAATAGCTTAAGTATATGATAGTAAGAACTACTGTTCCCACAGCTATTAGTGTAAAACTGAAAATTTAGAGCAGGCTGCAGCAAAGGAAAATAAATCACACTTTTTTTTTCAATTTGAAAATATATATAAAATAAATCCATACCCCCATCATTCATTCTCTGCATCCCAACCCCCTGACATCAAGACTGTAATTTCAGCAAGCTACAACTTCCAGGCAAGTGAGACAAGTGACAATTTCGTACTATTAATCATTGCTAATTTATTTATGCAATTTTTCTGCTTACGAGAATCATTGGCCTGGAGATTATTTCCTCTTTCCCCTTTGAGTCCTGAGAAACTATTTAACATGGGAAGTAGTTAAGGGGGGGTAAAGAGGGGAAAGAGTGTCATGTAGCCAAGCTACGCATCCCAGCTGGAATTTGGGATGATGTCTTGCAGTTCTGACTCCTTCAGCCAAGTTTCATACAGGAAGCACGAATGCGCCAAGGGCGCAGTGAAATCCACTGGAGCCAATAAATAGCACTTGACTCCATTAACACACTCCTGCTATGGATCCCTTCACGAAACCCTCAGACACCTTGCAACCAGTTTGCTCATGAGGTAGCCAACAACTTGTAGAGGGAAAAGGTTCAGGAGCCAAGAGGATCCTCTGATGAAGCCTCACAGATTCAGAGTGTGTATGCATGCAGGATGTGTATCCAGATCTCTTCCAGAAGAGGCAAACACTGCTGACATAAAAGGCTTATACAGAAATAGTGGCCATGGAAGGTCACGGTGTCACTAGTGAGGTAAAGGACAAATTGCTGTGAGGAACTTCACAGGGCCCCTGGAAGACAGCTCAGTCCTTGTACAGAGGCTCCTCTCCAAGCCTGGCATGGTTACAGGGGTACCAGAGAGGACCAGGCATCCCCACCAGGTCATGCAGTTTTTGCCCATACACAACAACCTGTTCCAGCTAGGAAAAAGGACTAGGAAAACATTTTATAAAATTCTTAGATTAAAAATTTGTAATGCACACATTACAAGTTTGATTGTTATTTCAAAGCTATTAGTAGCAAGAATAATTTCACCTAACATAGAAATTCCTCCATGATAACTTTCTGGAGTAAGAGATAACTTTTGAGGAAAGTAGTTGACAAATTGCTTGACAAATTTGTCAATTACTTCAGAGCCATCAAGATAAAAAGACTTTATATGTTGTATGATTTTTTTATGTATATATATAAAACACTTTTACTGGACTGTTGATATAAGCCTGAGCTACAAAGGAACTTTTTCCCCCAGCTGAGAAAAGGCAAGCTGCTAGACAAATCAGTTCAATCTCTGCCTTTCAAACAATATAAAGCAGTATAACTTTCAGGAGTAACACCTCATCTGTTTTTTTTTTCCAGACTGCCTATCAGGAATCAAGCAGTAAGTAAACATTTGAAAAGTGTTCCTCTGAGAGCAAAGGTTTAGATTTGAGTCACAGGATCCATTGAAAAGAAAAATTGCTTCTGTGTATTGGGACAGTGCCTTCCCTTCTGAAAAGTTTCTAAAAAGAGCAAATGGAGATAATCTTTTTACAAGGTACAACCCATATGGAAATTCATTATTGCTTCCCTTTAAAAAAAGTGAAGGAAGTTCTGAAAGTGAGAATGGAATCACTATTTTTAAAAGGTTAAAAATATGCAGATTTCCTAACAACTACAGCCAGTAAAGGCATGGTTAAACTGCTTTATCATGGTCTAAAGTGAAGCTCTGATTGATGAGAATATAAGATAAACAAAAGAGATAAAGACACAACAGAGCCCTAAATCACTAAGAGTATTTAGTCCAGAAGTGGGGGTATATATACCCAGCAATTGTTGATTAAATATTTTAAGGATCCATTCTTCTCCCAGCACAAAACACTTACTTCAGCACTGCACCTCCCTGAAGGCTGCATTGCTGTTTGTTAGTCCCATGCAATCACGCCTGTGGAGGCAGAGCTGAAAGGAATCATTGTTCCTGCTGTACAAAAGCTAAACTGAACCTCCAGAGAAGGTGAATGATTTGCAAAGGATTTTACAGCAAGCCAGTGGCACAGCTGGGGCAAGGGGGGATCCCCAATTTATGAGCCGGTGCCTCCCAAACACCAGTCCTCATTGCTTGCAAGAACACCCTGCAGTTAGGCACCACTTTCATTCCTGCCTTTTCCACACACAGCCATGACTATTAACTTGAGACTGTCACCAAAAGCATGTACATATGCATGGAAGGTCACAGAGGCAGGGCCTGGGATAATGCTTGAAGACAACACTTAGCTCTAGGTTCTACTTTCAAGAGGTATGAAAGATAAACTCTTTCCTTCAGTGGATTTAAATTGGAGATGAAAGTTTGATCCTAGAAGGCCTAAACTAGACCTACAGCTGCTTGGAAATAGTTTTCCATCATAGACAACATTTGTCCTGAATTCAGTCTGATTACTCAGTGTTAAGTATGGAGAGAGCATAATCCCATACCAGAGCACACTGGAGAAACAGGCAATGCAGGGTAAGTCATGGAGCCAGACAGAGTGCCCTGGATGGTCACACCAAGCTGCACACTTTTCTTTAACACTGATTAATTTAGGTGATTAGATGAGTCAAAAATTCAGAGGGAGCTGTAGTTCATTACTTTTTTCCCCCTTTGGCTATTCCAAGAGATGTTTTAAGGGACAGATGATCTTTTTAACATATAGTTATGGTTCTCATTAGCACTAAATCCATGAATATGAAAAGAATTCAAGGAGAATTCAAATGACTGCAAACATATTTAGTTAAAGAAAATTCCAGTTCTTCCTCCAAAGAGTACAGCTGCACCGTTCTGGTGCAGAATGAACCACTCTGGGCAAGGAAAACCAAAGAAGTAAAACCCACTGAGCCAAGTTCACCTGTGTATTGTTTCTCAGCCAGATGCAGGATGCAATCAACAGCTCTGCTCAGAGAATTTCCAACATGATTCTTTTCTGACATTACAGCTTGATCTGTCAACATTGACCTATCCAGGCTTTCAGTTTTGCCAGGTCTTTCGAAGAAGAGATGTGAGGGGGCCGAGCCTGTGTTGCTGGTCCTGTTGGCTGCTTGGCTCCCTGCCAGCTCTCACTGCAGGACACTGGTGACACAGCCAGCAGGGCCAGTGCTTTTACAGGCCAGCGACCCCCAGCTTGCAGCAGCCATGCCATGAACCAAAGTACTGGAAGTCCAAGCAAATCTTAAGATCAAACTCACAGGGCTCTTAGGATCCCTGATATGCAGACAAACAGTTCTCAATAAAATAACATTCCTCTGTCCCTAGACTGCCCAGGTTACAGGAGAGACTTGCTTGAGCAAGCCTCTGGAGCATAAGGAGCACATGAGTATTCCTTTTTTCTCTAGGCACTGTGGCACTCAGTCCCTCTGGATGTGTACTTTTGTCCAGCAGCAGAATTAAGCCATATGATCCCATTCTCCCTTGTGAGATGACCACATCTGTGCTCAGTATAGCATCCTGCAAAGGAACATTGTATCTGGGATTTCTGGGGCTTCCTAAACACGTCTCTGCAGACTGTGCCTGCTAATGGCACCACTTGATTGATTGATTCCTGCAGCCTCCTTCACATCTCCTCTCTTTCAGAGAACTCCCAGCCTGGGAGCTGTCTGCAGGACTAAAACTGACACTTTCCCAGGAAAAACATTTTCTGGACCCATATGTCTTTGCCAGACAGACCAAAGGGGAATGAATCAACACAGTGCAACCAGATTGGTTATTTTGGAAAACTCTGTGTTGGTCCATCATTATACAAAATCAGAAAGAAACATTTTATATTTCTGTCAAAATAAAAAATTAATTTTCAATAAGGAATTTAAAAACACCTTTCTATTTTCCAAACTGAAACTACAACCTTTCCAAAGTGAAAACTGTTTCTAGTTTCAGACAGCACAAAATGAGCACAAAATATAAATAGTACCTTCTTGTAGTGCTCCTGTGGAAAATGCTGTTGAGTTTTCATGGGATATATTCTAAGACCAAACAAATCAATTTCCACTCAGCATTACCCTGCTTATACTATCTCACATCTACCTGTCCTGAGTACTTGAGAAGTAGTAGGTACTTGTGTAACAATGAACTCTGGCAAAACACACCAACAGTTTTAGATTTGAAACAGTATAACCAGGGCCTGCAGCAGTGACCCACCTTTTTAGTTAACTGTCATTTCCCCACCCATTATACAGCAGCTGAAAAGTTGCATCAATTCTCTACACTACAACAGGCACATACTTTTTTTTATAACCAAATAACTAGAGGAACCTACATGCTTTATAAACTGTGTGAAATGTAAGGTTCCCAACAAAGTCAAGGGAGAAAGTCCAACTGAGTCTAATGACAGCAGGGTTAAGTCATCGAGCCACTGGAAAATGCTACATCTAATATCTGTCATTCTTTGCCTTTTCCAAAATCACAAACAGGCTGTGGCAGCCTCAGGAACAGTGCCCAAATCTTCCAGCTCCCACATTTGTGCTTTAACTACTTGACATATCCTCTCATCACCTGAGCAGGAGACAGAATGATCAGAGATCAAAACCCCTCACACTGAGCAATCTCAAGTATCCTGTTTCAGCCCAACAGAGATGTGTGTCATTCCATCACTAACTCACCAGCCCAAAGGACAAGTCCAAGACAAATGTCCCGGCAGCAGTCCAAGCTCAGAGTCCCAGAAGGTAAACCCGTCAAGAATTGGTGATGTAAATGATCCCTCTCAGAGACAGTCCCACTGCAGTCTTCTCTGAATCCCTTGGACTCCGCAAACTTCCTTCTCTGGCATGCCTCTTTGGACTTCTTCCTTCTAATTTTCACATAAGCTTGTTTGTGGATGATTTATCTATTTAAAAAAAGGTATGTTTTTCCATCATTAAAAAATAAGTGTGTCTGCATTTGGCTGATACAATAATGGTGTTATAAAGTCCTCTTCGAGCAAGGATCTCTCTACTTCACATCCTTCCTCTTTCCTGAGTTATGTGACAAAGATCCTGGGAAAATAACTCGTAGACTTCATGGCAAGCACCACCTCCCCTTCTCCCTTTTCCCTCCTCACAACATTTTTGGAAACAATTTAAATGATCCCATGCTTGGTCTGAGCATTGAGTCTGATATGTCATCATTTCTGAAGGGTCTACTTTCCATTCATCACTGACCAGAACACAGAATCCCCATTCAGTGTAAATGTGACTCAGTTTCATTTTTCCAGAGACCATTTGTTTTTGCTTTCTTGTATACACAGGTGAATAAATATTACTTGGTAGGCTAGAATTTCATTAAGCCCAATTGAAATGAGGGCTCTAGATCACTAGATGCAGCATAAACATATGGTGAAAACTTTGTAATCGTCCCCAAGACTACAGAGGCATCCTGTCAGGCAGCCAGGAAAGGAACTGAAGTCAATTTTCTGAGTCCCTATGTAGAGCCTTAAACATAAGCCATCTTTCCTCCATATCTCTGTTCTCTGAAAACACATATTTTCTCAGTTTCTGCCTAGCTAGCAAATATCAAAAGTTAGCAGTTTTCTGTCTCCAGTATCAACTCAGTTACAACAATTTTAATTGCAATTGGTTTCCTAAGTCATCGTCTCCTTTCACAGTAATTTTTGCTGAAAATATACTCCTGCCACTGCATGGGCTCCATTCTAATCAAGCTACACTGTTCTCTCCACATTTTTGGCACTGCATTTAAAAATCAAAGTGCCAAATCCCTCTGTGAACTACTCAGATGCAGCGCTTATTTATGCCTATCAAATTGAGAGAGAAGTCAAACTTTGACCCTAAATAAGTTGATATATGAAAACATGACAGTGCTTCTTTGGCTAGAGGAAAAAAGAGATTACTTGAAAAGCCTTTGCCTAATTCTTGTGTCTGTATTACAAAACAAGCAATTATAAATCTCAGATTGTTCTAAACAGTACAAGTAAACCTATCAGAATGAGATGCACATGCCAGCATCATAAATGCTTTTTCAAACAGAAATGTTAAGTACAGTTGCAGCACTGCTTCAGGTCAGTGCAGTCCTGTAGTAACTACAAGTGCTAAGAACAGAGTGAAGACCAGATTCAGAGCAGAACCCATCCTTTTTCACCTATAAAGAAAGTAAATTTCAAAGAAAACCCAAGAAAGAGTGAAGGAAACTTCAGAAAAGTAATGAAATCCCCAAGCCTGCCACTATATGCAGAGCTAATGATGGCTCTGTTAGTGAGCTGAAGAGGAATGGCTCAAAGGATGGGGGATCTGCCAGACACTGACAAGCTGAGATAAAATTAAGAGTTATAACCAGTTATAAAGAAAGATTTGTTTTCCCCTGCTGATGAACTACTCTGTTCAACTACATACCCAGGGCAGGCACAGGATTTAGTCTACAGTATCTAACCAAAAAATGTGACTGGCATCTACTTAAAGAAGGGAAGGTATTTTAAGTGAGTCTTTAGTTTAACAACACAGGAAAGACTTCCCTCATCCCACAAAGCATTGACCATTTTACATAGGGATAAAGATGAGACCTGCTAGGAGAAGACCACCTGGCATTTCCATCCTATGGAGTAACTCAATGTCACAGCATAAAAGACTAAAGCATGAATCAGTTACATAGCTGGGTCCAGTACATGCTACATATTAGTTGATTAAACACTAGTCATGTGCTACACAGGTCCAAAATATATTTTGACAAAACACCACGGGAGTGTTACCTTTCCTATGGTCCTGGAACACTACTAGTGCAGCTTTCCTAGGTTATTGTTCAACTGCTTCAACACCTCATGAGAGGTAGATTAAATCTGTAACTATTCCCAGCCAAAAAGATTAAGTTACTGCAGCAAAATCTCTTGCGCTGACTCTTGATAATTTGCCTTTACTTTCCTCAGCGTTCACAGCTTCTTTCTTTGACATTTACTGACAGTGCAACTGCTGCCATTGCTTAACATTACAAACACTTTGTTAGTAATTTGCACCAAAGAGCAGAGAAGATCTGAGAGCGACTGGGATGGCATGGCAGCCCCTCCAAGCACCACACAAACTTACAACTGGAACAGAAACCAAGAAGCAAAAACTTAGAATCTCACAAGTGGAGTGAAGAGTTTGCAGCTAAAATGACTTATACATCCAGTTAGGGATGCTGCAGAACCAAGAGACAGGACCGATTGAAAAAATGGACTCACTTGTACTGCAGAGGAAACAATGTCCACACCAGTACAGATATTTTCCTGTAAGTGTTTACGTGTTTGCACTGGGGAAAGAAACTTGTCCAGCAACCAGGTTTTTCCATCTGAAATTTTCTGGTAGCTGGAAACTGCTAATTTTCCACTTCCCAATGAAAATTTCAAAGCTCAAAGAAGTTTTCTATAAAGCAATGTTTTCACAAGAATAAATTAATCTTCCAGCAAGCTCTCCAACACACACATCCATAGTAGCATGTAACAACCAGTTCTAGTATTTAGGCTGACCTATTTTCCTTGCTAAAAGCAACACTACTCTATTTCTTTTTAGCACACCTCCCGTTTTCATTTCAGATAATTACAGAATAAAATCTACTCTCTTCTTCACTTCCATTGCTGTTGACAGAGACCAATGCCTAAAGAATTATTTTCCAGTGTACATTTAGATGCCTAGCAAACTCTGCCCATCAGATTATTCCATTAATTTTCCAAATGAGATGAGATCACAGTTTTACATTCATGTCCTGATGATTATCAAGGTTCTGGAAAAGTTGCATTAAATTTTGAGCAGCTCAAATCCTTATGAGAATTCTGTTACTTAAACACAGTAATCATCAGTTGTTCTGGACAATATGAGCCACTTCCATGCACTGAATGTTACCCTTTCATTTTCAGACATTGCAAAACTCATAGTTGGCAATTATTAACTGTTACCTGGGATCCCTATGCAACCTCATCAATTAGGTATTTTGTGCCTATCAATATATTTAAAATAAAGCAAGAATTATCAACAATATATCTGTGCTACAAAGAGATAAACAGTTTTGTTAATCACTTATCTTCATTGTATCAGAATCACTGATTTAAATATCAGTATCAGTTCTGGCACTGTTCACCAATTCCAGTAAATTTGCACTCAAAATACATTTGGTTCACTTTTACCCATACGGGAAGTTCTGGCAGTATGCATTTGTAGTCTCTTTTTCATAAAGCCTTCCTGGCAATACACATACAAGGCTTTTTTCATACTTCTAAAATGTCCTGTAAGCAGGCAGGAGCCCGAGAGCCCATTTGGAGCAGCAAGCCCTGCAGGTGGGGAATTAAGATCACCCATTGTGTTACAACAGCCATGGGGTCAGCTCTGCTTCAAGGAAACAGAAGGAGGGGAATACAAAAGTAGGATTTTCAACAGGTACCTCTGAGATGCCTGCTGTCCTCAGAACAGTGAAGTGAAGCACCCAAGCCCCCCACAACACAACGAAGAATCCCCCCCAGCCTTTCTATAACACAGTTCTGGCTGGGCACAAAACTTATGAGGCTGTAAATCTCCATGTGGTCCCACATAAATCTCACCTGTACAACCACAGCACACTTAAGGTTTTGTTTCATATTGTGAAGATACAAAATATCCAATTTCTTTCTTCAGTGTTAGAGAAACAAGAAGGTTTCTACAATGCTACTGTGCCTTTATTCAAACAGGGATTATTAATGCACCTGATGGTCATGATAGACGGGGCTGACAAAAGACCACTGGACTCCGCTGTTGAACCCACTGTATCAGGCAGGAAAGACTGAACTCCACACTCACTGATTTCAGAAAACAGAGTATTTCTACCCAGTTTGTCATAACTACCTCATTAAGCAAACTATTTCCCTTTCTGCCTACCCCTAACCATCTAAAAGTTTAGCCTCATTTCCAATTTGAATTTGCCCTTTATTAAATTGAATTCACTGTTCTTTGTGTTACTACTTGTGTTATGTATCATTTCCTTTCAAATGACCCTTAAGATGATCATCCTGCCATCAAGCATTTCTCTAGATGAAACTGGCTAAATTCATTCCTGCTCCTGTATCTCCTTTAATGGTGCAGTCTTCCTTTGGAGTCTGGTTTCTGATATTAAGAGCATGATCTTGGTGCATGATGCTACAGTGTGATCTTAGCAACAGCATAATAACACATTTGTAAATTCTCTTATTCTGACCAAGCTCTTTTTCAACCTTCACTAAAATGAGTTTGATAAATATTAAAATGGTGTTTTGATAACTTCCATCAACAAACACTTCTTTTCCTGACTGCTTTCATTTTGCATCACCCATCTCAGGACAGATTTGCTGATTCAGACCAGACACTTCACTTATGTCACCACAAACATCTATACATGGAATTAAAAACTCATTGGGTCTCAGTGCTGCCCAAGCCTTTCCAGAGCTGGCAATCAGGTTCACAGTGATGTGCAAGGCACTGGCTCATGCTGTCAAACAGGAACAAAATTAAGAACTCCTATGTTTTCCTAAATTTTGAGCTGTGGAGTACAGGATTTATAGTGGAGTTAGGCACTATCCAATACCAGTAAGGTTAATGCAGTTGTGAGTTTCAACTGAACTGCCTGTCCCTTCATTTACACTTTCTTTTAACTCAGCTGATTTTCATATGCATTCTACCTTCTCACTGTTCAAGAGCAATTTGACACAGTCGTTTTCTCACTTGTGATCCTTTCCTGTATGTCTTTCTCTGGACCTGGACCAAACCCCTTCTTTTGTTACAGAAAACCACTGGGTAACAATCCATTTTTCAATGCATCTGTGTGAACAAGAGCAGCAGATGCTGAGAGGAGAAAATTTTGAAGTGAATCAAGGACGTAAATGAATACAGGAACCACAAGCCATTTTGGGAAGACATTTCTGAGCTACCCTAATAGGCTCAGCCTCCTATATTTCAAAATAGCATCAATGGACAGAAGTAATAAAACTTGTCTGATCAGTTTAAGCACAGACATCCCTCCCAGTTTCTGCACACGTGCACATGCAGTCACACAACCACACATGCTTCTTCACCTGTAGGATCAAACCTCTTAAAATTCTTTAATGATTAATTTGCAAATAACTTATAACAACCAGAGACCCACCTAGAAGACAGTACCTACATTCTGCCCTCCAAAGGTGTTCACTTCTAAGGCTGTTTTTTTGGGGTTTTTTTAAATAAATATGGATATGGACATAGATACAATCTAAGCACATATATGTGCCTATATATGTATGTTTGTACATTTATGTATGTGTGTATATATGTATATGTCTGCATATTTATGTATGCAAGTTATAAATGTATATTTACACAGACACTTACTTGTAATTTTGGCCTCATATGCCCCCAAAGAACAAAACACTTGAAAATTATTCTTCCAGTGGGGCTATGGCAGCATGGTGAAAATCTCTCTGCTCTTAATTAGTCAAAGGCTCTTAAACTCATGGAGTTATAAACTGCTAGAAGTAGAAATCTATTGAATGTACAAAATGTGCTTTAGATAAGCAGCAGGGAATAAAGTTCAGGATAGCCCAGTGTTACTTGGCTTGACAAAGTTTTACTTTCCCTGGATCAGCAGCAGAGCTTTTAGTGTTCCTTCTTTACTTTTAATGAAACTTTACCACAGAATCTCCCCTGTACCATGACCTTGGATTCATAAAAACAATGCAACAGCCTATATATTTTTCTGATTATGTTTTCCAGAGCCAATTTCACACAGGCTGTTTATAAGTTACTCACCAGAAAGCAGAAAAGAAAACAATGTTTTCCATCTCTTTGCTAAAAAGCCTCAAACCAAACAAAATTGTACACAGCTGTGTGACACCAGCAGCGACTTTTATGATGCCATATGCCCCACTGAATGGTGTTTCACTCAGCTGATGTAGCCTTACTGGAAGGTTAATAAAGAGGCATGATCTTTGGCTAATAAAGGCTGAGTCCCTTATAAAGGAGATAGATTTCAATTTGCAAGGAGAAAGAGGGGAGGAAAAGAGACAGGCAGGAGAAATCTCTGCTGAGGGCACTGTTGGCATGCCGTGATTTGCAGTGCAGGGACAAGGGGGCTTTTATGGGGTTTCACTATGACAGCATAAGTGGCAAGCAGAGCCAGGACCTGCTCCAAAGCCTCCTGCAAGGTTCTTTCCCCAGAGCTACACGGCAAACCCAGAGTTTGTTTTCCACCTTAAGGATAAGAGAAACCAACGTCTCAGTTCTCATCTGCTTCTGTATTTGACAGTATTTATCACTCTGATGGACTGTGTTACAATTAAAAAAGATATGGGGCTTGCCAGCCTGAGGGGACTTTTTTCACCCAGGATGCAAAAGAAAGTCTGAGAAGCAAACCACTTTTGAAGCACACGTGTATGATATGCACCATCCCTGAGAGATGGGGCTGGGCCATCCACAGGAACCAAACAGCCTTCAGAGAAAAGAGGGATCTTCACCTGATTTTTCTACCACTGCTGAGGAGGTGGGAAACCAAGGTGATTTTTACTGAAGCAATCCTTCCTTTCACATATGCAGACATTTCTGCAGAGCCTGGCAGGCTTCTTCCAGCCTCCCAGGAAAGCATTTCTAGCACACCCTGTCCCAAGACCCTCTGTACCCCCCACATACACTCAAATCCCATGAAGGTAAACAAGTGATAAGACTTCAGGATTAGGTCTACTGACCTCAGAAGGAATTTTGCTTGAACAAGCATTAAGCCTGGAAGGATTTTGTCCTTACTGAGAGGCTTCTAAAGGTTTTCCACATAAGAGTTTCAGGAAAATGACTTGAGGAATTTACATCCTGCTTTGCTCCCTCAGACATTTTGGCAGCTTATCCTGGAGGACACTGGAGCTGGCACTCAGACAAGATGTCAACTCACAGCCTAACAAATTATTGATTCTCTCCTCACTTTGAATCAAGGCAACAACAAACTCCTAAATGCACTGCGTCCTCAGTATCTCCCTCCAGAGAAATACCCATCTGTAACACTGGCACTATGGGGGTGTTTTCATCTCAGGCCACCTCAGGTGGACAGGGCTCTGTGCTTATGTGCTTTATTCTCAATGACCAGGTGAGATTTCTGCACAGAATAACTTTCAAATCCACACTCAGAAACAGCAAGACATATACACAAATCTTTGAGTGCACTTGTATGAAATAGATTGAATTTGGAGTGCAGAAGGTGTTCAACAGAAAATGGGGTTAAGATTTTGCTTTCCCCAGTATTACATTATTAAGAGATAAACAGAATTTTCCATTCGTCATACACTTAATGAGCTCCAGATTGAGGACACAAAAAGATCTTGACATTGGCTTGAAGAAACAAATGTTCAAAATTATCTTGACAAACTGAGGCACTTCTCCATAAATGTCACATCACCATGTGAGCATCAGGTTTTCAAAATTCCTATTATTTCTCTGCAACGAATAGCAACGTGCCCCACGTGCTTTCTTGTTTTCCTCCAGCTTTCTTCACTGCCCACTCACTAGGGATGTAGGTTCTCCCTTGACCAACTGCTCCTCAAGGGCTGTGCTTCTGCTGCTACTGCTATCCCAACTGCAGCCCCCAAATGCCAACACCAGCATGCAGCCACCAAGAAGTGCTGGTGACTTGGCACTAGACTCATGTTATGAGCAGACTGAAGTGTAACATCTATTTCTACCTCTCTGGGTGTAGTTATGGGAGCAGCTTTCCCTTGTGTCAAGGGCTAGAAATTAGGCCATTTGATGGAATCCATCACAGAATGCCTTGTTGGGATATACAGGAGAGGCCAGGAATTGACCCCAAGAGCTGCAGCTCGCAATTGTTCGATATATCTCATATGCAATGCCTTGCACCAGCTCACATTAGGACTAGAAGGGGTCCCTTGGGCAAACTGTATATTCTCACAACTTAGAATACAGATAAATCCAGCAGCTCATCTATTCTGCATTGAAATGCTTCCCCTGCACCTGAAATCAATATGGTCTTCATGCAAATTTTTACTACATGTGCTGCATGGATTCAAAACATTCATTCAGTCGACACACCTAAATAGCTCAGAAAATGATATTATAGCTTAGCAAGTCAACAATCTACAATTTTACACCTCCCTAACCACATATTTATAAACAATACTATCAACATTGTTAAGGCTACTGCGTGGAACTCTTATACCATTTTAAATGTATTTTTTGCAAATGCTACTTTTATCAGACACATTAAACAGCAAACATTTTTTTTTGCTCCAGGCATTCTTTTTTGATTAAGATTGATACAACAGAGATTTCAAATGTGCAAAATACTCTGTACCACAAATACTTTTCATCGTCCCTGTGAATTGCAGTATGTCCCAATTTCAAGAGTCTGCTTTGCTTTAGATAACGTTGCCAAGTTACTAAAAAAACCCATCAGCAGTGAACTGTTTGCATCCCAGGGTCATAATAATGTATCCTGGTGATACTGAAACATCAAGATGTAAACAATAAAGGGACAGAAGGATGTTGACCCAAGCAGCCAAGTCTAAAAAAACCTACATTTCTAAGGCAAAGCAGGATTTAGACCATTGGATAGTACTGGTATAGGTATCTGTAGAACTAGGTGCCAATTTTGGCAGTTCTCAGATGAATTTGCAAACTGAGTTCATTTTTTGGGCTCACAGCAGAATAGAGACCTTAACAGATAGAGATTCCTGTACACTGAAGAGGCTGGAATAATCACTCCTAGCCCCAAGGCAGAGAAATAGGAGAACATTTGTTTTCAATATTTAAATCAACACGCTGCAGGATATCTCGTCAGTAATACAAACATACATAATAACAGGCAGAGGACAGCACTGAGACAGACATCTATCCTGCTGGATGGTGTTGCAGCCTTAAAATACCCTGGATAGAAATAAAATAAGAGCCACTATTAGCTGCAGAAACATTTTTTAGGAGATGGACCGATAGCAATACAAGGCAGATCGTGTATATCTTTTATTGGGCTAATATATAAGCTGTAACACATAAGCCTTTGGCCAAAGAAGTCTTCAGGGGGCTGGCAACAAAAAGAACATCTCTGGCCTGAAAGCATCTCAAGGTTTCAAGCCAACACGAAGTCTGCACCTCTGCCCACTTTATCTCAAGCAGCTGAAAATATTTTTTGCAGCCTGTTTGTGACAGTGACAATGACAACCCACACAAACCCAGCAGGCCCAGCAGAAAAGTCCTTACTGCTTAAGTGCTCTGTTTGGTCTCTGTCCATCCGACTATTTATAGAGCAGTCACAGGGACACTCAGCCCAATCATGGTGATGGGGCAAGTTTTGCAAGAAATACAGTCATGAAATTAACAATTCTCTGTGAAAATACACAAATACTTTCACCTGTCACTATTACTTGGGTGTCTCTGGAAGTGACCATTGCAAATCTCTTGAAATTACAGTGCAACTTAAGGGACGAAAAATACTGTTGTCAAGTGGTTTCTCAGAGACGAAGGGATTTGGCCAGGAGTGACTCCATCTCTTTTGATAAGGTTTCCATACAAACACAAGGGCCACTTAGCAGAGACTTGAACAAGGTGTTTCCAAATTAAAAGACTGAGGGGGTGTTGGTTGAGTTAAAAAGCTGGGCTCTGAAATTTGGCATTGCAAAAATTCAGACCCTGCAGGGACAATAACAGAAGCCAAAAAGAAAAACAACTTTATTGTTGTTCACATAATATCACAAAATTTGTGAAGCACAAAGAATTTAAGCAATCTGGCCACCAGGATCAGAAACTGAACTGTGATCTCTTGCATCTGCAAAACACCTGTCGCAGCAGACAATGGGATGGATTTTTCAAAACTCTAGGAAGCGCATGAGTACTGAAATAGGGTTTCCAGCATCAGTAAGGTTGAAGTGGTCAGAAAAATCTTTGGAAACTTCTTCCCTTGAGCCAAAACAATTTGTGGTATCATATCAGTTCTGTTAAAATTGTGTCTGAAAGGCAAAAAAAGGGAAGAAAACTGGGAAAGTTATGAAAAGGGGAAAATCAGACATGAAAAAGCTTTGAGAAACATAAAGCATCCTGAAATAAGGTTTTGCTTCTGCATATTCTGTATTATGTGTCTGAAGATAAACATTTCTTAAAGCATTTCTGTGAACCCCATAAAAAGCTTCCCCCCCCACCTCAGAATTTCCTTTCACTTTTGGAATTTTCTGTGTTTGATCCTATTCAGAGTAAGTTCAAAGATTAAAACCCTACAGAAAACACAGCTTTTGTCCATACTGTAACTTACACCTAGAACTCCATTCTTCTTTGCAAAGACAATGTACCTGAGCGGTTCACAAAATGTTCTGTGCCTCTTTATTAGGCATCTAAGTATTTCTTTAAATAGAAACTCAGCTGGTTAGGAAGACATGAAGCCAGATAGCCCTAAGCATACACCAGACTGCATTTTCAGACAAGTCAGTTAGAAGCATAAGGTTATGAATAATCTGATCCAAACTATCCCAACAAACAGGAAAAATGGTGAAAGTGAAGGGGAGAGGGAAGGAATTCAAACAAGCACAGTGTATGTATGATAACAACAGTGCCAGAGCATCACTGTAGTGCAGCCAGGCTGTGACAGGTGATAACATTCATTCCCCAGAGAAACTTTTAGGTTTATGACAAATCAGGGATGATGCTCCACAGCCATTTGATGAGCTCTGCAACAGCTGCTGAGGTCTGCGTGCCACTGCAACACAGCTGGAAATGCACAGTGCCACAGCATTAACTGGATAATAACTTAGGGCTTGCCAAGCACAGAGTATCACTAACTTTTTCTGATGAGTTATTTGTGTCCATTATCAGCTGTGAAACTCTTTAGGAAATATGTTCTCTGAAAAGAAGGATTTAACTGCAAAGCAAGCCACTGTTGTTAATAAAGTTGTCTGGCCTCAAAGCCTCAACAAACCAGACTCAAAACCATGTTGCAGGCTTAAGGCAATTGAATGTTTTCCCAGTGATGGAAATTTAAGGAGTTTTTAAAAGACAGAAAATATGGTAAATGAATTAATTGGTGGACCTTTGTCTGTGAAATGGAAGATGTGCTGGAGGAACAGAAGAACTATAATGCACCCATCACAGTAGGATCAAGGATGAAAAATTTTACATCATTCGAGGGCCATTTTTGACTTGGAAAAAAACTCTAATACTGCAATCACTTACATCTTGATTGTAAGACATCATGCGCTCTGATAAAGGCTGGCACCAGCTTTCCCAGTGAGCAGAATCCAGGGAACAAATTGCAGCACAAGCAGTTCCAGTTCCCTCAGTCCTGCCAGAGAAAAGCTGTATCCACTTCACTGCAAGAAATATCAAACATCAGGCTGTGTGCAGCCACCCTACAGGGAAAACAAGGGGCAGAACCAAGCTTGTTGCTTCCCATTGCTCTGTCATGGTGAAATGAATCAGTGTAGGAGGAAGTATTGTGGACAACACAGGGGGGGATCAGACTAGTCCCCTGTCGATAGGGACAGGTCAGGCCAACATAACTCTTTTAGTTTGGCTTTTTTTGTGTGTAGTGCAAGAAAATCCCTGGCACAGCTCTCAGCCATGGGATCTCTCCTTTCATTGAGTGATTCTCTGGCCAGTTACAGGAGCATCTCTCAGCTGGTGGTGGAACAGTGCTGCAGTTGCCATCACCATTCCTGGAACTGGGATCATCTGCAGCTGCCGTGTTCTTGGTGAGCCCAGGAATCACTGCTCGCAAAGAGGCGACAAGGGAGGGTATGGCAAGGGAGGATGATCTGCAGAAGGAAGACAGGGGTACATTCCTGTCTTTGCCGAAATACACAAAAAATCAGCCTCAGTCCAGACTTAAGATATTCACACACTGCCACACTGACCAGTCTTTTCCAATCCCTCACAGGTCAAAGGCACCTGGCTTAAAGAATGTAAATTAAATAACAATCACTGCCTTCTTTATTATACTAATGCCTAGAGCATGGAAAGGAGGGCGGAGACAACCCAGCAGAATCTTACTCTGATTTACACCAAATGCCATTTGTACTTTTCACCGGCTGCCTGAGGGGGAGGAAATCCACAGAATGAATATGGGGGGTCTTTGTCATCATCAAAAGAACAGAAGTGCAAGAAAAGAGCAGATGGGAGATGATGAAAAGAGGAAAAGGAAGTATTTCAGGGAAGTGAGTTTATAGCTGTTGTTTCTTCAGCATTTCACAGGTTCAGATTGAGCACATATGCTGAGGAAGGAGAAGAGGTTTCTACAGCCAACAGCAAAGGCTGTGGTACTTTTCCAGAGGTTCCTACTCTGAAGCTGAGTCCTAGGAACTGTTCTATAATAGATTTTAGGGATGACAGTGATGAGATACTCCTTGTAAGAGCACCAGTTTTGCCAACATTAGAGGAAAAGGACTCATTCAAATGGATCTCAGCATGTTTGACATACCTAGTCTTGTACTGAGGGTAGGGACAGAGCCCACACAGACCACGAAGACAAAGACAGAGCATTTGCTACAGATGCCTGTAGCTGTATCAATGAGTAACTAAAAGAGCCTGTGGGTGCAGAAGGTCCCCCAACAGGAGCTACAATGCTGAGTAAAGCTGTATTCCCCATATTTTCCTTGGACAATCTGGTAACAAGTGCACAAAGCAAAAACTCTTTCTCTCCTCACGTGACAACCCAGGTGTGTCACGCAGAGCTCTCATGGACAACGTGGCAATCAAGCACAAAACAACTTCCAGCCTGGTTGGACTGTCTCCTCAAGCAGCCTCAGTGGTAATCAGGCCTTTTATTCCCTTGTGCATGATGACCCATCAGGAGAAGCCATCATTGTCAATGCTCAATTTTACCCCAAATCTTGCACTGGCCGGTCATTTCTTTAAAGCACTGTTTTCTATAGTTACACAAAAATGAGTGCTGCTCCTGGTTCCTAAGGAAATGAGACCAAACGTGCAGTGTGACTTTCTCTTCCTCCTACTAACTTGGGAACTCATGGATCAGCTTTTATCCAGAGCAGAGAAGAATGGAGGCTTCCAGGATAAGTAGGTTCTTACAAATTTAATGAACACAAATTTTGGAGAGGACACAGCTCCAGGAAAGGCTGAAATGTGAACTGAGGCTGAGGAAGACACAGCTCTGCCTGGCTACAGAAGCAAAACAAACAAACAAAAATCAGCCAAATTAATTACAGAGAAATTACCTTCCCCAACATAAGGTTTAAAAGCCATTTGTTTCTAAGGATCATTGAATTAATGATCATGAAAAACAATGTTTTTTCCAGAAGTTGTTTTATTTCCCATCGTTAATTCAGCTTCTTTGAACTGCTAAAGATATGTGCACATGAATTGCAAACTGAATGTGTCCTACATGTGCCACATCAAGATGATGCTATCACAAGGCACTACAGCATCCTTTGTTCCCTCACCAAATCTGCCTTGGGGATAAACCCAATCCATACCAATGGGATTTAGCCAAAATGCCACTGCAGACTAGAGCAGAGATAAAGCTGGCATTTCTGGTATTGCCTTAACTAGGATGGTTTAAGACACCACTATTTCAGGCTTCCTGAGCAGGTCTATCATTAACCTCCCATTTACATTGTCACTGATGGAGGTGGCACCCACAGAGAATTGGAGCTCTGAAAATAACTTCATGCAGACAGGGCCAAAGAGGCCTCCTCCTCATGATGATTTACTTCACTGCAGCAATGAAAATTCCTGTCTGGAACCAAGTGCCTGACTACAAACTTACCACAGCTCCGGGGCTAGCAGAGTCAAAAGGTCACAGTATTTATTTGTTGCTCTTCCAAGATCACTTTCCCATGAACCAGATGGATTCTCAAATGCCTTCCATTGCACAGAAGATTGTGATTAATCTAAGTCTTGGTCCAATTTGAGACTAGCAGTGTTTTCTTCCAAAAACTCTGTCTTAAATTCACTCCTTGGATTCTTAGCAGTTTTAAAACTGGACAATTAAACTAGAATATATAAAGGTCTTCTTTTGCTAAGCAAGTGTAATGACTGCAGAAAATAAATTGCTCTAACTCTTAATGTAATTCTTTGCCCAGCAGAGGAAGAATTCCACATTCAAGATCTTCAGCTGCTCTCTTTTTCCCCTCTCAGTGTTAAGACATGGAAGAGGTCTGTTCTGCTCCCAGTCGTGCTACCCTGTGTGCTGTTGCATGTAAAACTTAAACATCATGTGTGTTTTCTCAGCTAATAAAGTGCTTCTCTGTCTCTGAAGTATGGTATTATTTAATTTTTATGAAATATAATAGAACATGATTTTACACGATCTCTCATAACCTTCTCTTGTTCATAAAGCTGCAGTTCCTGGAGCCATATTGTTACACAAAATTCTCATTACACCAACATTTAAAAAAAAAAAAAAAAAAAAAAAAAAAGAGGAAAAAAAAGGAAGCTTTTAGTGATCAAGGTAAGAAAGAGGAGATTGCAAAGGTGAAAATACCATAGGCTCAAAAACCAGACGAGCCCTAGCAAATCATGTTACAGCAATTTAAGACATCACCATCCCCAGATGTCTGCCTCAACCATTTGTTTGAGGTTTCCATTGCTTCAGGCAATGGGCAGAACATGTCTCTGCACTTAAGCACAACAGCTTAGAGCCAGAGATCTCAGTGCATGACCATCAGCCTCAGGTTTGAGCTAGAGGGGGGTTTTGCACAGAGCTGGAGGCACCACAGGCCTATCTGCCCTTCCACCTATTCTGCTGTGAAACAGGGGCCCTGACAGACAGGGCTGGGCAGACAGTGGGGCCACATCTCTGGCTCCAGGTTCATCCACCCTCACTTTGCACTCCAGCATTTCAAGCAAGCTATTTTGGAAGGAGCAATACTGATGCTGCCATAGAATCCAGGTCACGCTGGCTTCCCTGCTCACTCACCCCGTAACCCCAGCTCTTCAATATCCTCTGTAATCCCACCTTGGCCTTGCAACATCCCTCTTCCAAACCTCCTGACATCCCCTCATGACAGACTCTGTCCCACACCCCCAGCCAGAACATGGCCTTCTCTTCATACAGCCTTGAATGTGGAGCTGAACGCTGCCTGTCACTGAGCAGACAGCCCAGCCCAGTCAGCCACCATGGCACCAAGGTGACTGCTTCTCCATGGAGGCATTGATTTGACTCCCTGTCCTCCACACAACTATAGCATTTTCATTTATCAGTCACAGGAGTGCTTCTTGTCCCTTTCCAGGGGAATATCTGTGCATCAGGAACCATTGATAGCAGTGATCCAGTGATCCAACTGCTCTGCAAAAGGAGGTTGGGAATGCAGATGTTGGCTACACATAACCTAGCCGTGGTTTAAACTCATGACCTTGGGGGTTTACTCTGCCCAAATACACCACTTAGCTCTGAGATTGCCTTCCCACCCCAAACACTCATCAAAACGTTAATAAAGCATGAGGTCTTATATGCTAAAATGGGCATATTCCCACTGGGAAAACAGCCATCCCAGAAGTCTCAAGCCTGGCAGAAAACCAGCCTTCCAAGAGCCTCGAGTTATGTGGGACAAGCTAAATGATGCTACTCAGCAACTGTTTCCCAGAGAAATACAGCAAGGGCCATGACAAGGCCAACAGAGACTAAAAATATTCCAGAGTTTAGCCCACACTCCACATATTGTTTCATTTAATGTGCCACAATTAAGGCTTTCTGTCCACATAGAGTAATGCATGAAGTGCAACACCGTCACACAACTGGGAACAGCGATGTCTCAGAGATTCAAAGACAAAGGGGTAGTGGTGCTGTTCAGCACAGGAGACACTGGAGTCTGAGGGATAACAGCAAATTGAGGGGAATGCCTCAGAAGGAAAAGATCTCCTCACAGGGTTTTTGGAAGCTGGAGTAAAAATTCAGCAGTTTAGGTGAATCCCAGCAATTTGGTGAGTGTAGCTGCCATCAACATTTAAATTTCTCTGAGTTATGTCTACAAATTGTACTTATCTGAGACTGCAAAGCATCTGTTTAAAGCAGGCTCTAATTTGAGACATTTCTCCCTTTGATAATATGACGGCATCAAATTCCAAAGTGCTAAAAACCAGACAAAAATCAAGAGCTGAGATGCTGCAAGATGTGATATTTCTCATGTAACAGCAAGCCAGTCTGACACTCATGGATCCCAGCATGCTGTTACTATGTGAAGCTCTAATGCCATTGATAATAGTTAAAGGATGGCAGTTAAGTTTCAGGAGCCAAAAATAATTTAAAAACCTTGAAGTGGCTTTAAACAAATGTTACTGAAACCTCTCCTTGTGGTCCTTGAATTCCCATCGGGTAGACACTATACCCTTCATGTAACCCCTGACTGCTGATTAATGAAACTTGGCAAAGGGTAGCAAACCCATGCCAAAGGCAGCACAAAATCCCAAGTTTCTTCAAATCCCAGAGGCGAAAATGCACAGATGTCAACAGCACCCCCCAATCATTTCCTGACTTCACTTAGCCAGAAGTTTGAGATAAGAGTGCTCAAATAGGCAGTGCTTTTCCCTCTGTGTTCCTGACAATGGCTCCACATTCAAAGCAATCACAGCCATCTCCTGTGTACAATTACAGCCTTTTACAGTCTCACCTTGTCTAACTCCCCACCACGGACCACAGGTCTAGTCAGACACTACGTGCATTTGCAGTAAATTTTCATGCAGTTGCCTGGATCTCTGGCTCCTGTAGGAACTCTGCTGTCTGCAAAGTTAACAGGCATGAAAAAGTTGGATAAAATTCTCACATAAGCTAAAACTGAGCTTTTTGGATCATTAGTGTTGATAGCACCTAATCATGCTACTGCAAGAATAATTAACCCTTTATGATCTGCAGGTACTGACCTGATCTGCAAAGGCCAAACATCCAGACTGGCTGTGTGTTCGTGTACATCACATCACAGTTTTTGTGCTTTGTTTTATTTATGAGTAAAAAGCAATGATCCACATGCCATGTGATCAGATAGTCTATACTCTGGTTTGCTCGCTCTGCAGCAAGATTCAAAGGACAATATTTGGCAAGCAGCAGCATCTCGGCTACTTGTGTACAAACCAGCAGTTTGGGACCACTGGTGCACAGAGATAGGTCAGAGCAACACACTGCAGTAACAATCAGATATAGCCAAGGTGACCTTAGGCAGGCTAGCCCAAGTCCCAGATCTCATCTGGAACAAGAAGGAATGCCTGTTGAGCCACAGCACTGCAGCAGTCGAGACACCCCCAACATACCCTGTGCAGCAGAGAAGAGAGAAGGGCTGTGTTGGAGAGGGAAGCGTAACTCGCTGCCTGCAGCCAAGGGCAGAGCCAGTCCTGGTTTGCTGCTGCACTGTGACGGTGTTGCCAGAGATGCAAAGCCCAGGTAAACCCATCGAGCCAAGTCTGCACACAGCCTGACAAGTCAGTGCCAAAAACGACCCATACAGATTTCCCACCCTGTGCAAAGCCACTATTCTTCAGATCAACAATAGGGTGTGAGGGCAAATGGCTTGCTACATTACAGCAATTAACTTTTATGCTCTTTGGCCATTTGTAGACAGAAATCCCTTCAAGCAGGGATCTTGGATGCTAGTAATTGATTTTTTTAGTTAACTAAGGGACATTTCACAAAATGTATCCTATGTGTCATGTATCATAGTATGTACCATATGTCATCATAAATCCCTGCTTCTCCCAAAGCTGCACATCAGTCCTACTGCTCAAAATTTGTCAGCTGTCCATGCCTAGTGGCAGTTTCCATTGCATGTGGTAAAGGGTAGGTAGAGTGCATGCACTGAGGCAGCCGAAAACCCATTGAAGACATTTGAACAACATGTCTGGAGGCAGCAGTGCAAAAATCCCAATCCCAGTTCTGCTTTTTCTGTGCAAAAATCCCAATCCCAGGTCCTCCTGTGACCCCAGTTAAGCATCTGTGTGCCAGCTTTCCCACCTGTGCAAGACCCCAGTTCCTGGGGTTCTTTTGAAGATTACCTTCTGTAAGGCTCTTAGGAGAATTAAAATAAAGTATTTCCCTTGTGGTTGCACAGATGTCCATGTGTAAGAGTCCTGGCCTTCTCAACATTAATGCAACCAAGAGTTTCTGCAGCACTGCAACCATGTTCTATAGAAAGGACCAAAAGCTGTATTTAAAGAGAAGAATGAAAGGCTTCTGGGAATAATTTTTAGCCAGCACCTAGGATGCTGCTGGGAGCTTGTGCTCTGCAGGACTTTACAGGATGATTTGAGAATACTCAAAACTCCATTTTCCTGTATAAAAGAGTAAGACTGGGAAAGCTAAAAATAAAGACTGGGATGACAAAATGCAGACAGAAAATATCAGACAGGGACTATAAAAAAAATGCAAAGTGTTAAATATCTAGAGAAGGCAGGGCAAGATAGGAAACAATATCCCAGGTATGAAAATCAGAAAAAAACAGGCTATAAGAAATCCTTATGTATCAGTGAGTGAGCAGTAGCTCCTCTGGGAAGGGGTCTGAAAGAATTAATTCAACAGTGAAGCGGGAAAAGGTAACGAAAAAAGCACTGGTGTGACCCTTACAGACTGCTCAGAAAAGTCATGGTGAAAGTGCTAATGAAGTGCACATTGTTAATTTCCACTGAGCAAGCCCCCTACCATGCCAAAGTGTAGGATCACAGAGCCTGAGCAGATGGGTTCGCTGACCATCCCATCACAAGCCATGGGTGAACACCAGAGAATTCACAGGGGCTCATAGAGCAGGTGATGACAAAAGGTTGGGGCTGGGTGATGGGGAGAGAAAGAGGGATCTGTACATCCTCTTTTCTCCCCATGCAGCTACACACTGTCCTTGCCACAACAGCTCCATGAGCTACCAATGCACCAGGCCAAAAAGTAGCAGCACGGACCCAGGCGCCACATGCAGACCCACCGTTTCTTGCTTGTCACACACTCAGCACATGGGCACAGCAGGAAGCTGGTCATGCAGTACCACACAGACCCAGCTCCATGTGGCCAGATGTCAGGAAACACTGATCATTCTGATGGCTGGATAACAATATATGGCACTGACAGAACACCTGTGATTAACAAAGCACTTTGTGAGTATGAACGCAACCTCTGTCACTAAGAGACAAATTAATATTTGTCCTCATTATACGGGAAGGAACTGAGACACAGAAAGGTTATGTGATTTGCTCTACACAGCAAAATGAACAGCAGAGCAAGGAAGATGATGACTGACAGCCAGTCACCAAATTTCCTCTACACTCCGTGGTTTTCCTCTGCTCCTGGCTGTGACAGACTGCATTTATACAGGCAGCTATGGGGAGAAAGTACAAAACACAGAGCTGGGACTGGGCATTCATACTGGTAACAAGACTATCCAGCTTTGTGATGGCAAACTGTAGATAGGGAGAGGCAAAAGCTTTTGCAAAATGCTACTTATTTCAGAGCCAATACCTGGATATAAGGAGCTGGGAGAAGACATTCACAAAGAACCATTTACTGCATGCACACACCCCACAAAGCAGCCAATTTTTACCGGTGTCAAACCCAGCAGATGCACAGCTCAAGCACAAATCCAAATCCAGGTAGATTTTCCTAAAATTCCCACCAAAATCAGAAAAGAGACTGAATGCAGAGTGGACTTGTTACTAGCTGATACATACGAAGAGGGAACTTGAAACAATTCAGTTCCTGGCTGACATATCCTGCTTAGGGGTTATTCTCAAATCAGCAAGAAAAAGAGAATAAAAATATTTCCTCCATGGGTATGGACTTCTCTCCCTTCCTGTAATACTCCTGCTGTGCTTGCCAGATTGGAAACTGCTTCTGGCCAAAATGTCCCCACCAGGAACAGAACAGAAACTGAGGTGTCTGCTAATAGACATCATCTAATAACAGAGAAAAGTTATTTCACTTGCAGTCCATGTTGGTGTCTTTAAAGACCCAGAGAGTCATGCATTCAGAAGGTGAAATCATAAACTCTTAACTACTGGTTTGAAATTCTGACATCTCCTTCACTGCTGAGCATCAGCCTTGCTGTGGGCTAACACTGGGTGCCTCATTCACTTTGGCCTTGTACCCTGTGAATTCACTAAGCCTGTAGTACCCATTGGCAGCTTCTGAGCTGCACACTCGGAACTATTTCAAACCCAGCCCCCAGGGTGAGCTGGTTACACTGACAGCAGGGCAGCAGGTACAAGCATAAGTGACTGCTGCAGATGAAGTGAGCTGATAGTAACTCATTTTTCACCCTGAAACCCCTTTGCATGCCCAGTCCAGCCTTGTCCTGCAGCAGAACGGTCACACGTCTGCAGATCTTGTCTCTTCTCCCATCTCTGAATTAGGCTCAGTTCCCCCTCCAGCTCCCCAAGGCATGCTGTATGTATTTCATGGCCGTCAGCCACACGGAGAATTTAGACTGCCCAGAACTTGTAGGGTCAGGAATCTTGGCCATCTCCACGTTCAGCTAATGAACAGGAAAGGAGCAAGGCTAGGTCTGGAGACAGCTGCACTGCTCTGGAAGGGAACTACTGAGAAGCACAGCTGCTCCTTCCCCACATGACAGTGGCAGCAGGCAGGGACCTGCAGCCCCCTCAGGCTGCCCATTTTGATCTGCTCACACTCCATACCTTTTTACAATTAGTATAACCTACTGCAGAAAGCAATCAGCAAAAGATCACACCCCAAGGGATAATAGAGATTTTCATGAAAGGAGGTTGCAAATATGTCAGGGTGCGTATTAGGGGGGGGACAGAGAAGCATACACAGGTGGCTACTACATTGAAAGTCGGTATTTGCAAACTCAGGGTGGCTGAGTTTACTTTGTTGCTGTCTCTCCTCTTCATCTCCCACACTGGATGGGAGAGCCTGACAATCTGTAAAATCCAAATGCCAAGAAACAGCAGTTTTGTAATCATTTGTGCAAGTCAGGCTTATAGTGCTGAACAAGAGGAACTCCCAGAGCACCTGAGAAGCAAAAATGTCTCAACCCTCACATCTAGAGCAAAGTCTACAAAATTCACAGGAATTTCCTCTACTGAAAATCAGCCTTTACTACCAGGATCCCACAGGGCAGCTGTTCCAGCTTCCAGCCCTCCTTGTGGTACTCCACAAAAGGGAAGGAAACCTCAGGGAAATACCAGTGGGCCAGCTCAGAGTGTGGAGGCAGCTCCGTGACAATCAGCAGGGAAGGAGCTCTGCAGCTGCTGGTTGGGGTTTTGCTCACCATGGTCTCCAGGGCAGAGGCAGAGGCTGTGGGAAGAACAACCCCAAGGGCTGGCTGGGAAGGAAAGTTCCCTGGTGGTTAATGTGTCTCTAAGCATGACAAAATCCACCTCCTTCCATGGAGTAAAGGTGAAATGTGGATTCCATGCAGCCCCACATGGCAGTGAGAATGCTGCCTCAGCATGGACACTTTGACCTCTCTTCCAAGTATATGAAAACTATTGCGCCTTATCGGCTCTCCTCTGCTGGAAACCTCCCGCAATCCCATGCTGGGGACTTAGAAAGAGGTCAGGGAGGAAGAATTTTACATGCTGAATCATTCCCAGACAAATCGTTTCCTTATTATACATGGCAGCCTCCCACGGACAGACTGCCAGAGGGCTCTCTGAAATCGTATTAGGTGCCTTTCCCTCGCTTCTCTGTATCCCCCCTGTCATCCTCTCTCCCTTGAAACGTTATAGCTCGCAGTCCCACTGGAGAGGGTCTGGGGGTCATGAACACGCAAACAGTCCAAGGGGCCCAAAGAAGGGAACAGCACGAGGGCCTGCTGGAAACTGCTCCAGGCCCGGCAACTCCTGCATGGGGCGGCCGCGCTCCCAGCTCCCGCTCGCTGCTCACGCTCCCAGCCTTTTGCAGGACTTGCAGCCAGATGTCAGGATGTGGCGAGCCCGGTGGCAGAGCTGCCCTTCAGGCCCGCAAGGCCTTTGCTCTGGCACGCTGCTGATCACGCCTGCAGGTCAGGTGTGCGCGCTCTCACCACATCTACCTACACCCTGGGGTCTCTGGATGCCGACCAGGAGCCACAGAACTGCATTTCAGAGAGCATCAAAGGGGAGTTTGTTAATAAGTCCCGAGGAGGTACATAGCTCTGTGCCATGCCAAGGCTCCGGTTGCAGCCCCCGGGCTGGAGCTGACTTGCAGCCAGCCAGCCAGAAGTGTGGAGAGATGGGGGTAATTCCCCCTTACCAAACCGCACCACCCTGCGAGGGGGGTGGCTTGTGCTGGGAGGCGCAGGGCTCCGTGCTGCAAGGGCTGCATGCCTTGCATGCCCGAGCCTCCCGTGCTGCAGCTCCCCGCCTGCAAGGGGAGGACACGCAGCAAAGGAGCACAGCTGCGGCTCCAAGGCCCTCCGTGAGGACTGGGGAGAATAACAAGATACTCAAACTTCACACGGGCGCTTTCTGAAGTCAGCACAGTGTATTGACGGCATTACAGCAGCATTATTGTGCACAGCTGGGGGTAAATTATTCCTTATGTAACTTTTACTTAACATAGCAACTTCCCTTGTAAATCACTCGGGCCTCAGTCGCTGCAGGGATGTTGCCAATTGAGGCTGTGACAGAAGTAATGCCAGATCCAAATCAAACACACAAACCCTTCTGAGGTTACTCAAAACGCACTCAAGAGCTTTTCAGCAGGGCTGGGTCTGCAGGCTCACAACACGTGCTTGGGCCACTTCTGGTTTGTTACTCAGATTCCTCTACAAAGTAGGGCTGGGGCTGTTCCACAGTAATACAAGGTTTCCATTTATTCCTGCAGAACTGAATAGAGGTTCTCATGCTGCCTCTCCACTCAAATGCTTTGGAGCCACAAGAATCATTAACACGTCAGGGAAAACAGAAATCTTTACACACTCACAATTTACTAAAAATTGTATCATCAAACCTGGCCAATGGCCATAGCTCTCTGTTGTTGTTTGTTTTCTCCTACCACCTGTGCTCTGCTTTGTCTTGGGGAGCAGCTGCCCCACAGAGCTCTCTCCTGTTTTCAGGAGTGGTCAGCAGTGAGTTACTGACAGCCCCACGGTGTCATAACAGGCACAACAGGTAAGGGCGACCTAGCACCACGAGGCCATTTAAAATGCAGCCACAGGGATTTGTGGCAAACTGTTTCAGGTTCCAGCTTGGAAGTGTTGTCACCATAAGAACTCAGTGTCATTTCCAGCATGAAGCTGAACTCAAATAGTGTCTGTGCTACAGAGTTACAAATCCTGTTTTAGCCTCTAGGTTCCTCTGAACCTTAACAGATGTGCTGTTAACCTCGAGTAAGTAAAGCAAGTCCCAGGCCTGGGAAATGAAACAAAAACTGCAAGTAGAATTTTATTGCTTAGAAACAACTCTGGAATCTGGACCCACAGGAATTTGCCCAGCACACACATAGTTTCTCCTATCAGCAGAGCACCTCATTATCCCTTGTGGCTGACGTGGCACTGCAGCGTCACAGAGTCCTTGTCTCCAGCACACTCAACACAGAGACATTCAGCACAACTGTGAGAGTTCTCCCCAGAGAGGCATTCCTGCAGGCACCCAAGAGGTACAGTTCTCCCAAATCTGACAAGCACCAGCTCTCCACTCTGCACCCTGATTCCATCTGTCCAAGGCCTGATCAGCTTAGGGTAGCCTGGGGTTTTGTTCTATTTTTCCTGCAGCCCACGGAGCCCTACTGTCCCATCACTGCAATAGGCAAAAGAAACGGAGACCACAATTGCTCCAGCAGCTCGTATGCAACACAAGAAAGGAAGACTGGGGAAGGATTATCCCTACAACTGCAGTACTGAAAGGATATGGAGATTAACCAACTTGCTCAGGGTTACACAAGCAAGTCTGTGGCAAAGGCAATAATTAAACCAGAATCCCCCAAATCCTGTGCTGGTACCCTTACCACAGGCCTTTCCTCTCTGCCTCTAATGGAGTGTCTTCACCTTTCAGGGGCAAAGCAGGGCAAGTGGCAATGCTGCTTTGTTCCCTTCCTGCAGCACAAGAAGAATACAAGAGTTACAGCACAGCCAGGTGGGACTGAAAACAGAGCATTTGGAGCAGCTGTGTCAAGTGGGTAAACTTTTTTGACAATTAATGAAGATGTGCTACAGCCAGAGACCTCCTTTCCCCCAGCTGCAAGCTGCTTCCAGCTCCTGAAGTGTTTGGATCACTTCCCCATTCCCGCTCTGTAGCATATCTGGCAGAGCTATGGAGATGTGGACATTTGAGCAAGCAGAGCTGATTTACCTTCACTTGCTTTGCTTCTCATCAGTGCCTGCATCCCCTCAGAACATCTGCTTTGTGTTTCATAGCAGTTTTAATTGGGAGCAATGCTGAATGCTTAGTAACTGGCTCTTTCTTCAGGTTCCACAATCAGGCTCCAACACTATTGCTTATTTCTAACTGGACAACTCTGCCAGGGCAAACCTGAAGGCACAACTGAGGCAAATAATTGCTGAGACTCTGCAAGTGTTTTGAGAGAGAGTGCCCACACAATCCTTTTCATCTTGGTTTCTTCATTGAGCAGTGGTAAAGAAAGAAGATGCATTTGACCTTCCTAAATTGTGAGGCTATGGTGATTTGTGACTATATCTCTCCTTCAGTAGAATGGGCCAACAATATTCTTAAAATCAGTCTTGAAACATCAAATTAAGAAAATCAAGTCATATAATCAGAGCAGAGACTGACCTATACATCCCTAAGTAATTTTTCTCAGGGCCAGATATTTCAGATGACCACTATCCACTCTCTCTGCTAACAGAATTAAGCTGCCATGTCTGGATGTATCTCAATTGTAAACCTCCATCAAAATGATGCGAACAAGCCAACTTAAATAGCCTGGAAATGAAACAAAGTTTCTATGATTTCTGATTTGATTTCCATCCTGAAATATAGATAAAGGTGACTGATAGATCACTGCAGTCTTGGTACAGGGTGATCATAATGTTCATTTTCAGAATCCTGAAAGTCCTGGTAATAAAAATAAATAAGCCAGTTTCTCTGTGAAGTGGTAAAGAAACAAAGCAATTGGCATCCGGCATTCTCTCCCCAGCCTCAGACTGCCTTTCTACAGAAAACAGGTTGTTTCCAAACAAAACCACTTTCCAAGCCTGCCACAACAGCCCTGCTTCATGCTTTAAAATATTTTTGCATGTATTCAAGCCTCCTTATGCACTTTGGTGGAAATCCTATACTCTCCATAATAAAGACTGAACTTGAAGCCAATGAAATTTTCAAACTTTGTTTTGAGATCCCAGCTTCCTACAATACCAGGGCTCCAGGCAAAACCCCCCTGAGTGTAAGCCAGCCAGATCTGGTTATCACCCTTTATACAAGCCCAAGCACAGCAGAAACAATGAGCTTTGATATAAAAACAGGGAAACAAGCGTGACAGGGAAAATCTGAAATGTCTCAGAGTTATCAGGACAATTTTTCATATGTAACTATGTCAAATATCACAGTTTGGTGGACAGGAGATGGGTCAATGACCAAGTCTAATTTCAGTCCTAACATTCTCTCTTTGGACTGAATTCAGTCTTCGTTTAATGAGCTGCAGTTTTAATTATGTACTTCCAAGTATGCCAAATCTCTATTTGGTTTTTTATGTGGCTTGAGGCATATGTTAAATAGGATCATAATATTTACTTACCTCACCAAAGTGGTGGGAGATTTAATGCACCAACTTGCATTTTAATGCAATACAAAAAGATAATCTCTGAAGTAGTTTCAGGCACTTTCCCAACTCCCCTCCTCCATTCAAAAAAATAACATATTTTTGTGATATTCTTTCTATTTTGTTCTGCACAAAAAGGTAATGAACTAAAGGTAAAAGCAAAAGAATCCAAACAGCCCCCATTTCCAATACTGCAAATTCACAGCAAAAGCAGGCTGGAGGGAATGTAGCAAATTTCTTATTGTTTTGTGATTCAAGCCAGTTAATAAAGAAAAAAAAAAAGGAATTAAAACTTCATCAATCACAGCTTTGATCAGAAAAATAAGACAAAATGAAATCCATGGAATTTTCCTTTCCTTGCTCTATGAGCAGTATTTATTACAGCACTCAGGTAGGGTTTTTAAGACAGTAAGTTAAAAATCAAAAAGGCAAAACTGATTTCTTGGTTGACAACAACTCTTCAATTATGTTTGAAACACACTTTGAAGATGTAAATGATTACTGTAAGTGTTAAAACTTTATTCCTGACTTTGCTGGAAGAGAACTTCAGCACAGGTGAACCACTGGAGAGAAACAAAACAAACTGACTGGTAGTTCTGAAAAACTGTAACCCAAGAAATGCCCATGATGTGCTCTGACCCTGCACACAGGTTGATCATTTATGGAGGCTGCGTGACTTCAAGCAGTAAACTTAAGGCACAGTTATGAGAAGTAGGCTTAACTCTTATACAGTCATTTTCACCATCGTACTTAAAAGCAGTATTTACCCAGAACTCTGCATCACTAGATCTGTTTTCCATGATGGGAGATGGATGGGGAACACACAAGAGTTAAGGCTGTAACTGGATGACCCAAGACTCAGCTCAATATTGTGGGCACGTCGCTGTGATGCCTGTTCTGGTCACACCAGGGAGTGCAAACATGCAGGAAGACCTGGCCAAATCACTGAATGAGACCAAGCACTACAGGAAAAACAAAGGAACTGCCATCTGCTCAACAAGGAGACAAGACTAGGAGGATCATGCCACATTAACCACTTCGACTTGGATGGGAAATAAGTGTCTTATTCTGCTTGGACCAATCCCTCTCTGAGCATTCATGAATCCTTTCACCTACATCCACTCATCTCAGCTGTTTGCCTATTCTTTAATATTTCCAGTAAAACATTAACATAGGAGCACTCAGAACAGAAGTCAATCAAACAGGAACCATTCACTCCTCTCCATGCCTTCCCAAACACAAACAGCTTTTCCCCAGTTCTCAAGAAACATCCCAAACACTCCTCCCTTTCTTTAGGAAACACCTAAGCAAACAGGTGTGTCTGACAGACTGCTCGCAAGTCCAGCAAATCTCCTGGGAAGCATCTCATGCCCTGTCTAATAGTTGATCCCTTTTTCCATCCTTGGGTGAAGATAGGACTCATGGGAGACCCGGCAGGCAGTGCTGTGTACACCACAAACTCTGGTTTCATTTCAGATCTCGGTTGTTGATCTGTGGTGCATTGGCACAGGTCTGGCAGCCTCTGCCTCCCAAAGTGCATTCGCTATTTAAACAGCAAGCCCTTGGGAGAGATATTGCTGTTGGGGATAAATGACGAAGGACAGGCTGTGACTGCATCAGGCAATTTAGGAGCAGTGTTAAAGTGCAGGAAGGGTGGGACAGCTACCGATGCCTTTTTAGCTTTTTCCCATCCTGGAAAATCTGCAACCATCTGATGCCATCTCTCAGGACATTTTGTAGCTGCTTATTGTAACAGATCCTTGGCTTCTGCCAGACCTCCATGGGTGTTAACCAAAACAGCATAAATACTAGAAGGCTGAGAGCTGTCTCACAAGACCAAATAATTTCCATCTGTAACTCAACAGAGTATTTGAACCCAAGGCTATTGAAATGAATGGCTGATATCAGACATCCACTACACAACCCACATCACTCTCCCACACTGCTTTGACCGCAGTTGAAACCATTTGCAATTTTACTTCTTATACCGTGGCAGGGATTAATGATTGATCATGGACCTTCACCATGAATCTCTGGGCTTCTGTCAGCCAGTGTCGCAAACTTAACATTATCTAATTGTAAGTTTTCCTATTTAATTGCAATATACACCTGCTCAATGTCCCTCTGTGTGTGAAAAAGCATCATACTTCATTTAAAAAGCCCTCATTTAAATTCAACAGCTAGCTGCACAGATTTAACCATTAGACTGATTTATGTTGCATAAAAGATCAAACCAGATCGCACCTTGTGGCCAAATAACCATAAAAGGTTTCTGTAAAGATCATTAATTCACCTCCCTGGGCAGTTAGTTTAGCAGTAAATATGACTTAGATGACTTTATCCAGTTAACCTTAATCAATTTGTTATTATGATTAGTCACCCTAAATAACAGAAATGTGAGAGGGGAAGGTGCTACAGTTCAGACCCTGGTAATGAACAGGCTGTTGGTGTGCTGACCCCAGATGCCCACACTCCTGGGAAACAGGAATCCATCCTCTGCCTGCACCTCAGGGGCCCTCAGCCAACCTGTGCTGGGGGTACCATCTCAGAGGCTGGGCTTTGCCTGATCCTTTTCAGTGGCCTGCAGGTAGGCAGCTCCCACCATCACAACTCAAGAAAGAGAAGAAGGGGCAGAGGTGGACAGAAGGCAAGAACAGCCCATTCACCCCATGCTACAAGGAAAGCTGGCCCAGTCGTCCACATACCAGCTTGAAACCTGGCAAGGTTTAATTTGGCAGACCTTGCTCTGTCACAGATTTCCACCGTGACCTTGTCCAAGGTATTTCATCTAACTGTATCTCAGCTCCCCAGCTGTTAGGCAGAGACGACAGTGCTTCCATCAATCACAGGAGTGGTCTTTAAGTTTGTGAGGCATTCAAACATCACAGCTCTGGGAGCCATAAAAACTCCTTAAGTAGGTAGATCCATCACTCTGGATACTCTGTTCTCCTCTCACCCTGCATGGTTCCATTGACTTCAACCCATTTAACCTGTCATGGAGGATGTGAAATCAGATTCAAGCCCTTGATCTGGCAAAGGGATTGCCTCTTCCTCAGAGTCACTGCAATTACCAGCAGAATGGGACCCAGTGGTGTCTACAGCAACATAAGTGATCATCAGTACTAAAGGAAATAGGCCCATATCTCGGCCACCAAAGTTATTCACACCTGAGCAAAGCATATTATGCTGACAGCCCAGCACTCCCGATGCAAACTGCTGGTATCAATTCACTGTCTTTTACACCAGTTTGAAAACACTCATACTGGTATAGAGCAGCAGTAAATTCATGCAGTCAGCGCAACAATATTGGTGTAAGGAAGAAAACAGGGCTTGAGGTGTTTGGGTGTCTGCCCCCAGCCTCCCGCTGGGCAAAGCCTTGCTCCTGTCACAGCTGCACTTGGTATGCAGTCAGCACATCAGTAAATCATCACTCCCTGCATGAAGAGCTCCTTCTGTCTGTGTGTATTTCTCTGTCTGTGTGTTCGCTCTCATCACCGCAAGGAAAGCACTTTATCCTTCATTTTTATGCTCAGCCACGTGCTTCTCCAGCCCTCCCACATTGTGTACACAAGAAGGTAGAACACTTCTCTTTGCAATGTCCACAGATCTCCACCTCCCAGGGAAAGGACTCCAAACTCACACCTATATTCAGCATTAAGTGCTGGACACTTTCTCATAAACTCCATTGCTACTTCAGTGTTTGGTCTGAACAGCAAATAAGGGTATCATCAAAACCAGTGAGTTAAGGACCTTTTCACCAGCAGGCTTTAGTTGAGATTCTCTGCATTCAATTACTTACAGTTCTTATCACTAAAGCAGAGGCTCAAGCAAACTTCGCAACCTTCAAAGCTGCTAATGTGGAACACAGAACATGACAATAGACAATGTAATTCACTTGGAAAATGTAACATGCTAATACAGATCCCTTCCTCCAATGCCAGTGATTTTTTCCATGAACTTGGTTTCATGATCATTTGTTCTTGGATATAAGTTTAGCTTGCTACAAGTGAAGAAGGGGGATTATAGATTTGCACAGCATACAGGAAACCTCTGTTCCTATGAAAATAGTTTGCTCTCTTTGGATCTGGCTCTAGGACTGTGGCCAAAGTAGTGTTGTGGAAACAATATAGTCTATTCCCATTCTTAGGGACATTTCCAAATCCGCAGAAATTAAGGCAGCAATAAAGTCTAAAAATGAAATGTGCTGGATTTTAAGAAAAGTGGGGTCTCACTTTTAAGCATTTAAGAAGCATTTACTTAAAATTAAGCATATGTCTAGGGGTCATAGATTTCAGTGGCACTTATTCATAGGTCCAAGTTCTGTCTTGATCTGGGATCTGAAAGCTTCAACATTAGAAAGAAAATGCAGAGACGACTTTTCATTTTTATGATTAAAGGCATATCGAATCAATCTCACATCAACAGAGAGTCTTTATTTATAGAATATGATATTAAATCTGGATTCCTTTCAAATACTGGGAGTATTTTGTTACACTATACATCCAGATGCTACATGTGATTTTGACAGACAGGCTCATCTGAGAGGTGCCAATTAACAAACATTTTCAGAAGCTGAGCGTGACAAAAGTCACAATATCATCAGAGAAGGAATAAGGAATGTGTTTTCTCTCACAGGAGGAGATATCAGTGCTGAAAAAGTTCATTCATCTCCTCCAACAATATATTAATAGCTCCCCTCAATTACCCCATTACTCCTTTACTAAGTAGAAAGAGACATCATGAAGAAATGAATAAATATTACATTTCTATTTTACGTAATACATCTCCATCACTACTAACGAGTCAGAGAGAGTTAAAACTTGATGAAAAGGTTGCTGAATTTTTATCATCATGTTTGCTTTTAAACTCACTGGAGTGCTTAAGCAAGCCTGTGAGTTCCACATTTGTTCCTAATTTGCTCTGAAGGCAGGGGGCCAGCGGCAGGGCAAAACAGGCAGTGTCTGGCACTTCTGCTTATTTTCAGATAGAGTTTAAGGCAGGAGTCCAGACCTGGAGGGTGTTTTAAAATACTGATCCTGAATTTCTACAGTACTTTCCCCAGAAGGATACAATGGTATCTTATACACTATAGCCACAATTCTACACTGAATTTATTCAGGCTTCATGTATGAAAAAGAGGATGAATTTGAGGAGGACCAGAGCTAGAGATTACTGTGGCCACTGCTTAATGCACACTTGCTGGTAAATGGTACAGAGAAGAAAATACTACATGAATTCTTACTCCATTAAATCTGCTGAGAAATAACTGTGCAAAATGGAACACAGACCTCTTAGCTTTTGAAAAATGCTAAGTAATAATTAATGATTTCAAATGTCAGAAACTTCATTTAATGTCTTTTCTGGGGAACTAGTAACACCATGCCTGACCAATTCATCAGGAACAACTCTCATCCATGTCATCATCTGCCAACACCAAGAGTCTTTCTTTAGGACCAAACCTGTTCAAATATAATTTCCTATACATGATCTGGCAAGGGCACAATGTGCCTAAGGCTGTGACTACACACTGCTGAGAGGTGGGGTTTTTGGTCTTGCTGGTAACTGAAAATGGCTCAACTCACCCCCTCCAGTCATGTCTTTAGGACAAGACCTGTTGCTGACTCACATCCTGCCAAAGAAGTAACAGTCACACACAAGAACCATCTCTGACCCTCAAGGTGCTTCCTGCTTGGTGTGTAGAACCCAAACCTCACCTGCAGCATGAACTAGGGAGGTGCTTGTCTATGCTCCTGAACTCACTAAGCAAGAAGCTTGGCAATGCAAGCTTGTTTTTACACATGTAATCTATATCATAACGTAATGGAAAGACAAGGTTTTTAGCAAGAAAGCCATCAATGTGTTTTCAAGTTACTTGGTGCAAGCCCCTCAATGTTAGTTTTTCTTGTGATCTCAAGTGAATTATCTTTAAAACTTTCCTGTTTCTGAGAGAAAGTAAAAGAACCCATTTTGCTGGGCAGCAACTTTAATTCCTTGTTTTGTCAACCTCAGACAAGGGTAGCAGGTTAATTGCTGTTTTTATTGGTATAATGAATGCCAATTATAAGGTGTGTGTTAAATTCCTATGTTCTAGTTAAGTGAAAAAAACAGATCACATATGCCCTACATACTGCTATCCAAAGTAACAAGAAGTTGGAATACCTGAGGTAACAGAAAACAAAACAAAAATACCCCCAAACAAACAAAAAACCAACATCAAACAAACAAAAATGAAAATCATAAAGCCACCTCACCACTGTCAATCAGTGTGGACCCTGCACAGCAAGCTCTGAGATGAAGCTGAAAAGCCCTGCCTGATCTGCACCAGCTCCCCAGATCTCACTGGGGTGAGCTTCCACGCTCAGTCTCCACAGAGGTCCTTTACAAGCAAATCTTATGTGGAAGCAAATCCTGCTGGACTCAAGGGCCATGGGGGCTGCAGCCTCAGGGCCCTTTGAGTGCTCTGCTGGTTTGGACCCAGCCCCAGACATATTTACTAGCTCCAGCTGTGCCAGAACTATTCCTGACTCCCTGTTCAGTGTGCTGGTTACAGCCCAGGTTCTCCCCTCTCCCACGGGAAACACAAGGGTCTTGTGGGCCACCCTGACCACACCTGTAACATGATTACGGCCTGAAAGGGTTCACAGAGCTACATGCTAGTTTAAGAAGCTTACTAATGGACTTGGCAGACAAGAAAAAGAAAAAGTGGAGGATTTAACATTTTTCTTCTTTCTTTAAATCTGGAAACACTTTGCAGATGCAATTAACCTTGTGTGGTCATCTCTTTCCACCACTTCAGGCAGCTACATAACATTCTCATTCAAACTGCTCCTTTGGTATAAAGTTTCTCTTCAGAGAATTTTTTTTCCAATTTTCCCTTCCTCTTCAAGTGGTCTTAAAGAAAGGACTTGGTCAGCTGGACTTCAAATGACCCTTGAATGCTGTGCTTACTTTCACAGTAGGATGCTTCAACTGCTTCATCAAATAAGTCTCAAGCTGACAGGTTTGTTGATTGGGAAAGCAAAGTCTCAAACTGAGGGTAAAGGGTATGTCACAAATATTAGTGTAAGTATGGTGAAGGCTCTATATCCTTGCAGAGAATAGTGTTTGCCCTAGGCTAAAGTCTGTGCTAATATTTTGAATTTATATCACATCTCAGCTGATCTTACGGGAAAAAGGCCAATTGGATTTTATAGCTCAACAGCTAATAGGATTCTACAGGATTTGATAAAGAAAGAAACTGCCGTCATAGGTTTAACTATCCTGTAACAAGGAATATAGAGCTGTGCTAAATTTCAATATTTTATAAAATATTTGCACTGAAAATAGAGCTGCAAATCCATGTTATGTGTTAATAGTTTAAAATTAAATACCTGGATGCCTAGCTGCTGCTGAACCACATACTGAGGAAAAATAAATTATCCTATAACTTTATAGCCTGAATCTTTGACATCTGTGGTATCTTCCGCTCCAGGTGTTCCCTTTGCTTTAGAAATTTGGATTCAGAGAAAGAAAATTGGGACTCTGCAAAAGCTTAATCCACAACCAAGGTAGATCAAAATGAATTCAGGCACTGCTGCTTACAGAAATATCCACTGTGGTGTATGGCACACTAATAGACCCTGGGCTGATAGTACCAGTTATTCCCTCTCCTGAGGGAGAGCAACATCCGGGCTCCCCTCAGACATGTGTGAGCCTCCTTTTTTTAGTACCACTGGTGCCTGCAGACAGGGATATGGCAGCCTGAGCTTCTCCAACACAGAGAGCTCCTATGGGCAGTCAGTGCTGCAGCTGCCCAAAGCCAAGTGCTAGCACCACAAGATACCAAGAGCTTGTTGTTTTTAGCAGACTGGTTTTGAGGAGAACTAACTGGCAGAGAAGGAAATAATCATGAAATATTTGTATGCAGGCCCAAGGGTGGGACTGACTAACAAGGAAACAAAATCTTGAAGGAAGCATGTGAGGGACCTCAAAGTCCCAAGCAGACCAAATAGTGAAGCATGGATTGAGCCTAGCTGATTTTGACAGATCTCTACAAACATGACCCAAAAGAAGGTAGGTCCCTCCTGAAGAACTGACTGGGACAAAAAGGGTTGCCCTGCAAACTGGACCCTGCCAGAGAGTCAGTGTATGACAAAGACCATACCTGATCCTAGGGAGAAGATCTGACAAGTTAGACTCAGGAGCCAGAAGCTATTTGCAATTGCAGCAAAAAAATAAACTCTCAACTATGGCCTTGGAAGCAACATGCTTGCTGAGCCAAGTATCATCTGCTAGATAACAATCTAATGAGAAATCTCTCCCCAGCTCCCTTTCTCCCTCCCTCCTCTGCATGTACATCTCTTTGATGTACAGCTGCAAGGGCTGTCCAGGTGCAATCTGTTTTAGTGAGTAATATGCATGTAGCTTTGTAAAGTATTTTTAAGACTTCAGGTGAACCTGGTTTCAATGTTCTGCTCTGTAAGTGTCAGCTCCTGATAGGGAAGTTCAGCAGCTGCTGGCTGAGTACATCTCCTCACTTGGAAGACACTGTCCCTCCTCCATCCATCTTGCAGGTATTTGAGTGAAGAAGCTGAGGTGCAGGACAAGCCTGCATCTTCCAAAAGAAAAGGCTGAGGAGGGAGCTGCCTCTTGGGGAGAGTAAGGTAGTTGAATGTGAGTTTGTAAGGAATTCGGTAATTTGAAGTCTCTCTGAACCTACAGGGTTCTGCCTGTGAACTGAGGACTGAAGAGAGGGAAGGATTTTTCATGTGTTGGCTTCTATAAACTAGGCCACCAGGCACACATGTATTTCTCCATTATTCAGCTTCCAAAGTGAGGCCAAATTGTTCAACCTGGCTGTGACTCCTTTGCACAAGTCCAGCCACACACTGTGAAGCTGGTTTGGATGATTCTCTTCTCTTCACCATGCAAAGATGAGTCTGTTTAAACTTGCCTCCATCCCCAAAAGTAGGTGTCTGGAGTGCACTGCTGGGCACACACCCAAGACAACTCTTGACAAGCTACGCTGAGCCTTGAGAGAAACATAATCACTTTCCATTTGGCACTTGGGAGCAAGGTAACCACATTGCCAAACAATGCAACCCGCTTCCAGGAAAGACTAATTAACCCAAAAAGGCATCACCCTGGTGTCATCACCTGGCTCTGGATTGCTAAACAAGCACCTCCCGGGCTCACCTGGGCATTTCCGAGAAACGCAGCTCTGCCGATGTGAGGTGCGCTCCGGCGGCAAACCATCTGCAGCTGCTACAGCCGGAGTTCCTGCCTGACAGAGGGACGTGCTGGCCCACCCGCCCCGAGGCACACGCCCAGCCAGGAGAGAGGCTGCATCCACAGACACTGAGTGCAGTGCAGACACGGCAGAAAGGCAACAGTAACACAGATGTCACAAGGCGTCATTTTAACACACCCAGTGCTCAGGACTGTCCTGCTCATTGGAGCTATTCTCCTGTATCAACACATGCCACTCCCTTGACCCTCAGAAAGTGCAGACAGAAGCGTCTGAGCTCAAATCCAAGTGCCAGCCCCACACAGCGTGTACAAAGGTTCAAGAAACGTCCATTTCCTTCTTCCTCTGCCAGGGAATCAGCGGATGCTGGATTCCATCTACAGGTTTTTGCCTCTTACCACACAGACAACGAGCAATTTCCAATATACACGCTCATTACGCTCCAGCAGAGTAGACGATAAAGGAAAGGTAAGCGGCAGCCAGAGGACTGTCTGCACACAGCAGCCAATGATGGGGAAGCTGTCCTCATCTTGCAGAATTGACTCAGACACTTCCAGAAATTCACATCAGATATCCAGCCTCTCTGAACGGATAATAAATATGTCTGACCCAATAATCCAAGTGTTATCTGTGTTTCAACTACCAAATCAAACAATACAGCTACACACCTGATGCAATTTTAATAACATAAGACCACAAAGAGCAACGGAGCACAATAGAGAAAGCAGACAAGGGAACATTGATTTTTCAGATTGCATTCCACTATAAACATCAAACTGCTGGTGGTTTATCTGAAATATAAGCAGACCTAAGCACAGCAAAAGAGGCTCAAGTTCACACATTTAGGCTGAAGAGTGCTTAATGTGCCAACCCCAGTGGGTCCTGCAGGCAAGCTGCCTCTGCCAGCCATAAACAGGAATTCTTCATTCAGGATCAATGCAACTTCAGCTACAGTTGTACTAATTGTAGTAGCTGGATATTGACAATGTTCGTGTACGTGTTATGCATTGCAGCTTCCTGCCTACAGGGGAAGAATTTAAACTTCTTTGAGCACAGATGATTATACTTTATCTTAAAGCCTTGACCAAACTCCTTATGCTCATGGTATGTAAGTTTTAACACCCTAAACACATTCAGCTCTCAATGACTTCTTGTAGTCCCAGGAAGTTTTTCAAGTACAGCCTCTGAAGAACCTATCCATGGGAGAAGGAGGCTCACTGCTAGCTTTTGCTGTCATTTACTTGGTTATCAACCAGCTATAGCTTCCCTGACATCAGATTAATTATTCCTTTGTACAACTAGGAAATAAAAAGCGAAATTTTGTACACTGTACTTTGTCTTTAATTAGAGTCTGATAAGAGATCTGAGTTTCCTTTCAGAACATACTTTCCACCTTTAAATATATATGTGAGCACATATATTATGTTTCTTTGGCTAAAGCTTAATCCCTTCATCCCTCAATCCATCTCCTCATCCAGAAGACATAACCTTCCAAGCCATAACCAAATGGCACAGTTTAGACAAAAAAGGACTTAAAACTTTAACCACCATCTCTACAGGTGGGTTGAACAAAACTGTATTCCTAAATCTAATACTGACATGAGCTAGGAAATGTGGATTTATCTTCTGGTGAAGATGAGCTCAAACAATAATAACTTAAAAAAGGTTTTAGGTAGGAGCACTAAAGAAGACATCACCCCCGGATGCAGGGAGAGCTTTCTAGGGATGAGTTCTCTATACACTGATCCAGTGCATGCTGCATAGATTCTGCCCTGAGCATCTGCAGCTGCCTGCTGTCAGAGGCAGACACCAGGAGAAATGGGGTTTTAGAGTGCTATGTCTAGTGAATGACACAGAGGAGAACTTCTGAACTCTGATGGTTTTGATGGCTGTCAGTTTTGATCCTGTGCTGCTGCAACCAAGAGGCAACTTTCCTTCTCTACCGGAGCACTGAACAACCATCAAGGGACCTCCTTCTGTCTGGGCCAGCAAAATCTGCAGACAGATCTCAGCAAAAACTCAATACTTACTTACAGCACAATATTACTTTAATGCTTGGATTTCCCAAGGAGTGCTGTTGTCAGACATGGAGATGGCTGGATTGAGCAGGTACAGCCTCCAAGGAGATGACAGTGGCTGGATTCTCCCTTCCTTCCATGGGGGTCCGAGCAGGACTCCCTATTGATTTCACCAGCACCAGGATCATCAAGGCAGATGATTCACTTACTGAGCTGATAAAAACATCATATTGGCATTCATACCACACTGGTGCAACCATAACATTTTCTGGTTCTTTCAGAGCTTTTCAAGCATCACAGAGGTTCAGTGAACATCACTTCACCATAACTGCCTCTCTGAAACCAGTATGCAAATACTTAAAATTGTGAATTTACACATGGGAAGATGCTTCCAGACTACTGTCAATTTTCTTTGGCAGAAATACAGAGCTGGTCACATTTTGGAAGGTATTTAACGCCTAATATTTTTCAAAGAACAAGAGCCTCTACAAAATGAAGCACAGAGCTTGATTCTCCACTGCACACCTCCAATTTTACACTGGTGCAACAGTATCAAACAAATGGCCAAGAATGACTCTTGTTTTGGAAAACATGTTTTTCTGGGGGAGATTTAGAGAATTCAATTGTGTTAGTTTATCAAAGAGCAGGTTAAGAGAAGATCTGATCACAGCCTGTATGTACCTGCACAGTATCTGGTCCTAGGCAGTTCTTTAATCTGGCACATCAAAGCACACGAAGGTGAAATTAGACAAACAAACTGGAAAAAACAGACATTCTACTCTTTAGGTACACCTTCAACACAGGATGCCATAGATTGTCAATTTCTTAGATGTCTAAGTTTTAATTTCTCCCTAGTATAGGTATGTTCTAACACATATCATTGGATTAAATGCCAGAATTAGCACATGAAATTCCATGTTCTGAAGTTTTACAGAAAATCAGACTAGACACTCATAGGCTATTCTGCTTTAAAAATAAAAATAAATATGCAAAAGAGTTATGGAAACTATATTAAATAAAGTTACCAAAACATTCAGTGTAGTAACAGCAGTTATTACAGATTACTTTTTGACATTTAGAATACACTTATTTAAAAAAAAAAGCTGTGTTGATTATGAAGCAGCAGGTAAAACATTTTTTCCATTTATCTATAAGGAAGTTGGCTCCCTCACTTCTTATACTCATGTCATTTATTTTAGGTAAAGTGAGGAGGTTTGGGCTTTGTTTGGGTGGATTTCTTGTTAATTTCTCCCCTATAAAATTAATATTGAGGCATCTTTACAATTCCCACACATAGAAAAAGAACATTCATAACCATGAAGATCGTCAGTTTTCAGCCTGGAATGCAGCTGGCCTTTCCTTTTTCAGCCGTTACAGTTTCTTAGCTTCCACAAATGGATATTTACTNTTTTTTTTTTTTTTGGAAACGTTCCATTCACAGTGTGCTAGGCGATTTCACTCAAAGTAACACATGCTCCACAGATTAGCAGGCTCTTAAAAATATGCTTGTCTTCTCTTCATGGGCCCGGTCTATTAAAAAGAAGTTAACAGAAAGACACCCATTACTTCTGTGGGTATTGGACTGGGGCCTAAATTATTGCTAGTGCTGAACATGCACAGTCAGAAAGCATTTCAGAAAACATGTGCTTTTGAGTATAAAGCGGATTTCCCTGAGATCCTTTCCAAACTTCAGTGACTAGCTCTGGAGAAGACATCTGCTCTCCCATGGAGCTACTCCCTCTAATGATGGGCAGGATCAGGCAATCCCTGAGTACTCACAGTGGGGTTTTGTATCACTTATCTCAGGTTTTTTACCCTCCACACACACACACACACACACAGAGTTCTTTTTTATACCAGGTTCTCCCCTTCCCATCCTATGTTGGCAGCTTCTCCTCTCTAGGCCATCCACGGGAATGGTGCAGGCAGCTCACAAAACCCAAACTGTTAGTGAAGCACCAGTTTTGATGTGGTCACATTCTCCTGTGTCTGCACCATACCCCACATACACACCACATATATATGTGCATCAAGTGCATTTTGTGGGCTGAGGAGAAATGTCTCACTGGATCCAACTATTGCATGTGATGTACAAAGGATATTTTGCAGAGTCCTAAACATTTCCATGGCAAGACCATCAGTGCACTCACCAGTTCATTACAGAATGCTAATTACATCCCATCAACTGACCTGAAACTGCTCAGCAGCCCTGAGTTAAGTATGCCTCCATGGGAAAAACCAGAAAGCTAAACCTCTCCACAGTTGGCTTAGAAAAGATTAGTTTACAGAGACGTCTGTTCCTTGTCAAAGAATTCCTTCCATTTCTTTCTTTCATGTCATACACGGACAGATCATTATTGGCTTGAAATTGCAGAATCCATTTCTTCCCCTTAAGAAAATCCATGGTAAGTCTTACTGGGTTAAACTAGTAATTTAAAAAACTAAATGAAAACAGGCAGAAACAGGTTTTTGAAGATAAACATAGGTTTAAAAAATAGTTTTAGTTTTAAATGGAAGCAGAAGTGCAGGCATAGAGAGCTGATTTTTTTCCTAAGTGAAACCAAAATTGGAAATCCAGTTGTGAGCAATCTGGACTGCTCAGTCCCTCCCACTTACTCCAGTTACCTCTCCATTTCCCTGCTACTGCAAGGCTCATTTATTGTCTCTTGTCTTTAATTAGGCAGCCATCCCACAGACTGTTTATGGCAGCAGTGTCCCATTAACTGCAATAGGGCATGGGGTCTATCAAGCTGCACAGAGCACTTGCCCCTCTGTTCAGGGCTGAGTCTGACTTAAATTGTTTGAAAAGCATCCCATTTGCAGAAGACCCACGCCTAACAGAGACCCCTCAGGCAAGAAAGAACAGGAGCCTGCTTAAGTATTAGGGAAACTGCACAGGAAAAACTGACAGCAGTCAGAACCTCAGCTCCCCAGTCCTAGGCCAGCACAATACACTAAGCTACACTAATCTTTCAGGAAGCTGCTACAATCAACTCCTTTAACTGTTGCATTAGTACTTCTGAATGTGCTGGGGAATTTTAAATGCCTCCTACCTAGGGAGACAGAGCAAGGTAGCTTGAGCATAAAATATGCTCATATGCATTTCTGATTTGATGTCTACAGTATCCTGTGTGTTTTATGCTAGAGCATAAAAAAAAGCTTCAGGATACTATCTGCTTCCACCACACTGCTGAAATGGCAGAGTATAAAGACATGCATGGGGAAATCGGGAATTGATTCACACATATGTCCTACCTGTTCCAGTTCTAGTTGCATTAACAATGAAGTCCCCATGAGTTATCTGTGCCTGGTATGCTTAGTGTCAGTTTAGGGAAGGGAAAACTATTCATGTCCAGCTCCTAAAGAAGCTCCTGCCTTACCAACAGTGTTGTGGCACATCTGAAAATGCCAGACACAGTGGAGCTACAGAGTTTAAAGCTAAACTCATCAATATGGAGAGGGGGGACAGACATGTCTCAAATCTGCACAGTCACGAGGTCTCTTTTTCCCCTCACAGTTTTGCTTCAGCCCATCTCAAAGGTGCACTGCAGCTCTGCTCTCCTCACAGCATGTGAGCTGTCTGACCCCAATGGCCCTGAGGTGATAGGGGTGACAAGTGACATCTGACAAAGAGTGACAAGAGAGAACATTTGCAGGGCTAAGATATGCCAAAGAGGACCCTGGAACATGGAGCTGGGCTCTTGGCTGGAATAGTGACACTTGGGTCCACAGGTATTAACTGTTTAAATTTGATAATACCCTCAGTTCTTGAGGAACAGATTGTGACCAAAGCCAAAAAAAAGGGACTTGGCGAAGGAATGCAAAGAAAGTAGGAGCTGCCTTTAATAAGGGATGTATTCAGTTGGTCCTCACAGTCTAGGTGTATAGAATGTGCTCCAGACTTCTTTATGCTCTGGTTCTACTAAAAAAAACATACAGTTAATTTAGTCAAAGGCTTGGGAGAGTATCAGTCATCTAGAGACAAGAATGCAGGACATCCTGGCAAGCTAAAGAACTGCTTGCAGAGGTACTGCTTTCCAGGAAAGGAGTCAGGGAGTCAGAAGAAACAAGGAACTCAACGAGCTTCCACTGCAGTGGGATCATCAACAACAAATGGAGAGCTGAAGCAGAAAGGTCATTTAACTTGAGCTGAAACAATATACCCTACACCAGCTCATTTGCACCAGAACAGTGAGGTGCATTTGCACCCCTAATGAGTAGCTGACCTAAGAGAGCAGTAACCTCAACACAGCTGGAGCCTGAAGAGAATATGGGAGCATAGATTTGACATTTAAAAGCTGGAAAAAACAGAGTGAAAATGGTGAAGACAGCTCTGTACTTTCTGAACTGTCACGGGAGGGAGGAAGATGGGATGCAGCAGTACCGTGGGAACATCCCCTACATTTCTGAGCAATCCAAGAGAACATGTTTCTAACTTTACTACTTGAAGACTTCTTGTTTCCTCTTCTCCAGCAATTAACACAGATGATACTCCTGACACAGGATCACACAACAGGAAACAGTTCTGGAGACCTTTGGGAAGCACACACCCATTCTGGGGTGCAACACTGTGCTGGGCCTGTTCTCCAAGCACAGCCCCTTCGTGAGCTGAACGATGCACTGACAAGCTACACCTTCAATAGGGGCTCACCAAATGGAACAGCAAATGGATGGCAGACAGCTTTCAGGGATTAAGAGAGCTCTCTGTAGATGTGCAGCCAGTACAGATGTGACCAGTACCTGACCATGCTCCTTACTGCTCCAAGTATTTTCTCACACAACACTGAAAATTTTTATGTCTCTGACTTAGCAATGGTTAAACACATACATCCAATCACCTGCTATAAAGCAGAAAGACTATCAGCTTTCCTTCATCCAAGGAGCCATCCCTCTGTGGCCTGGAAAACCCACAGTGATGGTACAAAACAAAAATCTGCCAGAATGGCTCGATGTAAGGGCATGCAAATGCATCCAGGATCCATAAATATTCCATGGGGGGGAGGGCAGGCTAAGCCACCCTTGCAGTGTGTGCATACCAAGTGGAGGCTTTGCACAGCTACCAAAGAGAAGGCGTGAGGTGTCTCTTTGCCCAGACAAACACGACAGTCAGATTCAATTATACTCTGTGCATGGCTCAAAACAAAATGCTAACACACTAAACAGTGTTTTAATGAGAGGGTCCAATCCCTGAAGACCTGATAGTTCAATTTATATAGCAAAAGAGACAGGGACAATCTTGTCTGCATAACTGGAAAATAAGATGGCATACCTAAAACGTTCAGAATTGCCATATGATTTCATTTGCCATGTGGTTTTCCATGTCCTTCTCCTTTGCTTGGCTTTGGTCTGTTGTCTGATAATACAGAAAGTGAAAAAGGAATTTGTGTTGGAAGCCTCCCACATGCCATATTCTAAAAACACTCAGAGTAAATGAGAGGAAACAAGGCTTTTCTTAAAAATACTGTTTTCTCCACATTCAGAAGACACAGGAGCCTGCTGAGGCTAGAGGAAGCCATAAATTTAAAATGCATCTCAGTGACCTAAATGGTGGTGTCCAGAATTAAATACTGCAACACAGACAATCCAGGGGAGTACTGGTTCTGCTACTGACCCCTGCTCAGTCCCTCATTCTCAGCTGGAGCCCTGGTTATCCTGGTTATCATCTTGAAAATGGATTTCAAAAACTGAGTTCTTAGGAGGCCTTCAGCAATGTGATTTGTGTCTGTGCTACAGCTAGTTGAAAAGGTACCAATAATTTTGGGCAACTATAACAATACCACTTTGTGGATCTCACTTCCGATTTAACTTTTTTTTTACTAGACTAACAAGAATGAACTAGGACAGCCACTCTCCTGGTAGTGTCAACCAGGTAGAAATCTAAAAACCTGTCCCAGAGTCTTAGGTTTAGGATCCAACATTTCAGCTTGGACTTGTCTGTAGTTTAAATCACCAAGGAAGAAAATTCCTCATTTGATTGAAACCACTGAAGTACAGAGCTCTCCTTACTGATCGAAGAAAAGTGATTATCTGCTTTTTTCTGAGAAGGAAAACGACTGTTCCTAAAAAAGAGCTCCCAAACACCAATGTCCATTTTCTATAGAGTTCTGAATTACATTTCACAGCTCCAGATAAAAATTAATGACCTCTGCAGTGTGGAGAATGCTCCAACTGGGATCACTTTTTCTTTTATTCCTAATGCCTTACAGCACAAACACAGAGCAAAATGTTCTCACAGATATAATTGTGTTATATCATGATACTAGACAGACACGGTGCTGAGACCAGACAGTAATTTACTCACTGAAGCTCTGATCCAGTTTCATTGAAATCAATGTAAAGGTTTCCTCCAACTTGAATGGCTATTGACTGGATCAATCTTTTTCTCTTCATAGCTGAACACAGCAATTTCCCATTATTGTTCTGTGACCTTGCTTTCTCATTAAACTTCACTCAAGGGATTCATAAGATATAGACTTCTGCATATGGAAGATAACTCAAGAGATTTATTCTACACAATCATGTCTAAACAAAGTAGTGACGAGGAGGAGAATTTACTTCTTTTCCCACCATGCAGTCTGCTGGCCATCATGATGTCAGGTTTTCCTTTACGCAAGGTAAAATCTTACACATAATATCCAGACCTCAACCCCTACAAAGTCACAGAAATACATGCAGAGGGGTAAGCTAAGGACAAGCTGAACTGCAGTGTTGGTGAGGTTTGTTTGAATCGAACACTTCAATGCCTCTAACAAAAGTTTGGCTGTTTGTGCTCCTTTATTGAACTCTGCTGGGTCATCCAGTCTCTCGCTCTTGCACACAACCACACTATTGATCCTTTTCATAAACAACCATGATCCCCACTACAGACACTCTCCCTTTCAGAAGCTCTGACAGAAGATGCCTCTCACTTCTCTAGTGGCCAGAACATTACAGTTCCCAGTCTGAACTCACAGCCAGTGGATACACACCTAATCCTGTGCCAGCCTAGTACTTTAGCTTAAATTGTTCTTTCCTTCCCCGTATTAACACTCGTGATGTATTTATGAACACTTATACCCCCTTTCCACCTCAGCTCTGCTGGGTCAAGCAAGCCAGGCTATTTTCATTTCCTCACTAATGATGGCTCTTTACTCTGTTTAGAATACTTTGTACCTTGCAGTACTTTAAACTACTTGCACAGGTTTAGACAAATTACTATATTTTACAGCCAGATCAAGCTTCTGACTGATGATAACCTTCTGACTTACTCAAGGTACAGAATATCACCTGTAATTCCAGCATTTTGGACATAATTTCAGGTTGAACTAGGTCATATACTTAATGGTAAAGAAACAAATCCATAATACTCTAATGCATCAGGTACTCTAATGTGCTCAGGTACCAAAATGGTCAGAAACTCACTGAAGGATGTTCGGAGGGCAGAGTTGTAAAAACCAGAGGCCATGAAAAATGCCTCATTGTTTTAACAAATACATGTTCTATAATATGGTGAGCATCACAAAGTGCTTTCAAAGTTAAACTGGTTATTTATCCTACATTTATAACAGTGTCAAGTTCTTCTTTACAAGGGAGACTCTCAGAAACAGTTCCACTTGTTTTTATTTCTGTGCAAATATTTAAAATCATTCCAGGAGTACAGAGGAAAGAAAATAACAAAGAAAACACAGAGCTGGAAAGGGAAATTTATTAAAGATGAAAGTGAAATTAGCTTTGAGGTTTTGATCCAAACCAAAAAACATATGGAAAACATAATAGCAACATTGGGTCTTACATTTTATTTTGAAAACAATAATGTAATGTAACAATAGGTCTTCATGCAGCAGAGTATGTTCATGCCTTGGCCATAGATCTTCAGCAGGTGTGGGTGAGCAGCATGCAGAAATATCTTGTCAGGATCCAATACATCCTTGGACTGACCCTTCCAAAAAGAGTTGAGGCATCCCTGTGCATCTCCCCCTCCTTTATTCCAGTAACTCTAGCCACCTGGCCCTAGGGCTCACTCCTACAGCAAAAACACCTCCTTCAATTTGGGATTGCTTTGAAGCAGGTGGAACTATTTGCAGATGAGGTACTAATTTTGTATGAGCAAACACAGCACAACCTGTGGCTTAGCTTTGAGGTCCTGAGCCCCCACAGCTTCCACTGGCTGCCTCTGAAGCTCAGGGTCTTCAAAAGTAAAGCCAGCATATCCTCAGGGTCTGCTTTTTCCCCAACCCCAGAAGCACTGAAAACTAAAGTACAAGGGTTATCAAAGCAGTGTGTGAAAATGTACTAGATTGTATACTGTACATTAATACTAAATGTATATCTGTCTAGTGCTCCCTGCAGCTGGTCTGCCAGTGAGACACCAACCAGGACAGTTCCACAACTGGAAAAGCAGATGGGCTGTGATATTTCCGTTACAAAGAACCAAACAAGGTCTTGCTGCCCACAGGACCAGGGACACATGCTTCCCCAGGACTGATGATTTATGAGCTAAAAAATGCCCAGGCACTGCATAAATCTGTGAAGGCGTTCTAGTCAAAAAAAGGAGATCTGTGAACACTGGGGTTTTTCCATCACTGGCCATGTAAACACTGCTGCAATAAGGAATATGAGTATTGTTAAGTCTGGATCTACAGCTTTTCTGTAATGTCAGGATTTAATTTCCAATAAGTCTGCACTTTACAAGAACTTTTTTTCCCCAGTTTTCTTTGGCTCTATTTTCCAGGACCTTGTATTTTGATACAAGGGAGAGAAAGCAATCCATAAAATGTTTTTAAACCAGTATATCCTACAGATATAGGGCAAGACACATCTTTAAAAATATGAACTAAATCATCACTTCTTCCTCTGCACCTTCAAAGGCTTTTGCAAATGTTGCAGTCATTGGCCTATCTTTATTTCTGAAAACAATGGTGCTTTGAGATCTGGCTATCCCTTCTTTCTATCCGCTTCATTAAAAGCTTCATTAAATTAACTGTTTCACTTTGTACTGAAACAAATTAGGAATACTTACATGATCAGTCAGCTGAGCAGCAGATAACGAACAGCTGAGAGACAGTAACCACCTAAATCAGTACAGCTGTTTAAAACGCATGGACATGACTATCTTTCAAAATTTGCCATATCCTGGTGAAATAGATAGATACTCTAATAAACACAGTCCTTCCTAGACTCCACACCTAGATTTCCTGATTACCCTTGTGTGGTCTGCTGTAGCCATGTGGGATCCAGGACAGAACTGAGGGCAGAAATCAGTTTACCCTTACCACACCCACTTCTCAGCTGATCTCACCCCCGGGTGTCGGCAGTAGCACCTGGCAGGTTCCCTTTTTATCTGAACTCCCTCCAGCAAATTCCTCTTAAAAAGCACTGCAAATGCATTTTAGTCTACAAACAGCTCTAAGGCTGATTTTATTGTAGCCCATAAAGCATTTGCACAAAAACAAAAAAAAAACAAACAACTTATGCAAAGAACTATCACTGAGGAAGTCCTGGCAGCTTCATGAATGCTCCTGTAAATATGCTTTGGCATGAACATCTGTAAAACTGACTCATTTAAGCCCCCCATTTTTAATGAACACTTCTCCCATTCACTCAGACTGATGACAGATTCACATGTGGCTTTCGTACATTACACCAGCGGCCACCAACAAATTACAGCCATGCAAAACCACAATGGGCTACTCTCAACTCTAAAACTGAGATTTGTCTCCATAAAAGCCTATATGAATACTTACTTTAAGTAACAAACAAATTTATCAAGTCACAAATCCCTGTGTGAAGACAAAAACCAGAGCGATGCTTGCTGAAAGCAGTTGCTGTGATTTAGATAAGGGATCTCGAATCACAAAGGAGCTCCCTGTTAGGCACAAGCCACTGATTTACGGATGCAGTGGCCTAAGCAACACATTGCATTTTCTAAAATGATCATGGCACCCCAGCTACCAAAACAGGAATATAAGCTCGCATCACACACAAAAATACATTCTCTGTATGTACACACAGATTCATATGATAATCTTTAACACAAATCCACCCTAGAGACACAGGTGAATAGGAAAAACTCTGAAACAAACTCCTACTTACTTCTAATCCAGGAAATCAGACTAAAACTCCTCAGTGGGTTTTGGGTATTCTATTTGTTTTACTTTGTTTTACAGAAGGAGAAAATCTGTACTCTGTACTCCCAGGATGAGGAGATGCTCTATGCCAAATGTCAGCATGGAGCACATTTTTACAGCCAGCTTCTAAACCCATGGATAAAGAAAAGGGCTTAGCGGAAATACTGACAGAAGTTTAACCACAGTGGGCCAAAGTTAGCCTTGTGTAGGTGCAGGCAACTCCACTGATGTTAATGGACTTACACCAAGACTGGAGTTGGCCCAATGCCTCCAGCTGGCACAGCTAAAATCTGCAGGCGTGATACAGAAAGACAGCAGCCTGGAGGGACTGGATGCTCCCCTCTGAACCTGGCAGGATTCATGTTCATCAGAATGGATTGCATCAATTCCTTCATGAATGAGCACCTGCAGATTCACCCACGATCAGCTCTAAGGAAACTCAATGATGCCAGTTTTTCATGGGGCGGTGATTATGGATTACAGCGCTCCCAGTAAACTGTAAAGCCTGAGGGATGATAATGTGCCCCTCACTGGCAGAAACCTCCATCAGGCCTCCTTTTGCACACAGTGCTGTGCTTTGTTTTTTCCCTATGAGAAAGACCACACAGGGATTTTGACATCCTGTAAATGGAAAGCTGTAGCTGGTTTCTAAACGTGATGAATCCAATCCTGAGGGCCTTAGCTTCAGCAGGGAATGAATGAGCAAGCTCAGGAAAAACAATGGTGCATTATCAAATTAATTTCACAGCACAGATCACGTGAGATTCCCCGGAGTCCCTCCAATGCCAAAACACAATTCAATTGTGTAGATCAGCGGCACAACTGCTGTCATCAGGGGTAAATTAACTGGCCAGACTCATCCCCTGGTGTAACCTCACTTGAATTACTGAATACGACAGTGGGATTCTGCAATAAACAATTTTAATACAGAATTTGACCAGCTTCAGGTTTCGCCAGTAAGCGGAATTTCCAATCTTTGTCTAGATTAGCAGATTTAGAAATATTGCATAAAATCCTGCGTTATTAAAGAGCTCCATATAGGCATAAATTTTGTTCATATGGAGTTCCACTGCTTTGAAGTAAATCATGCTTGCTCCAGTTTCATTAATAGAGTGACAGTGGGTCACAGCAGGCGACCTCCAAATCCTACACATATAGGGAAGCATAAATACCCTTACATAGCCTCACACAGACTCCATCTGTATCACAATCAAACTGAACGTGATTTAAGCTACAGTCCTGCAAAGAATTCTGCATGGGCACATCTAGAGATGTATCTTGCTGAAAAGCTGCCTTGAGCAAAGCAGCTTTGTCTTAGCACATGCTGAGTACCTTGAAGTGTCCACACACTGAAACAGTACAGCACAGCCCAAGATCTTGCAACACTGTGGAAACCAACATGACAGGCACGTTGGGGATTTAACTGAAGACATGAAGAGTTAAGTTATCTGCTACCATGAGCTGAAAGATGAAAACTTTCTGACTACAACTTTTGTAGCTTCATTATAGACGAAGTCCCTGCAGATGAGGCAGACACTCAGCAAGCACTATAGGATAACTCACAGCTCCAGTTCTACATCTCACGTACTCTTAATTCAGAAGTGTGTTCTAAAGAAAGGTGATGCTGATTCAGTTCAAAAAACGTAGTGATGCAGCAGAGAACAGTGATATCATACATGACATAAGAGGTATGAACCAAGAAGTTTAACAAAGCAAAGGGCAAGACCGGGTACTTAATTCCAGCAAGAATATTGTGGATATAACTGGCTAGAAAGACCTGGGTTTATAACTGATTGCACAAGCACCTGAGCCATTATCAGGGCATAGTCGTTAAAAAGACAAATGAAGCTACATGATTGCCACCCTGTTTTGAAAGCCTTCTGAAAAGTTTATATTCTCGAGTCAGATTTTCTCACACATTGTACTAAAAACACCAGCTTTGTTTACATTTCTTCTTGGAGAAGGGAATCTGATGGACTGGCCACTTAACCAGTCTGGTTGAGAGGTGGGATTTCATCTTCGAATCCTCTCTCACTTTGCAAACCCTATAAACTGTGTATCCATAATGAATGGGTCCACTCTCTTTCGGGGGCCTCTGCTGTTCTCTTGATAGGGGTGAAACCGTGTCCTTCTTTCGTGCCCTGTTACTACACATCATTGTATTAAAAAACATGTTTCTAGCAGAGGTGAAAAAGCGTTAATGGAGCTGTGCAATATAGTTCCATCTTTTACCCAAAGCAGAGGAATTCAAACTTGAGTAGGTCCAGAGGAAAGCTACTCATGTTATCAGACACTTTATGGATCTCATGAACTTAAGAGTGGTTTAGGAAAAGAAAAGCTGAGAAGGGAGATGATTACTTACTATAAATGTATCAGTATAAAATAGCTACTTAGGTTAAAAGAAAGTGTTCATACAAGAAACAAAATCATATAAACTCTATCTGAATCATATTAACTTACACCTTTGAAAATATTTCTGGCTATCAAAGGGCTGAGTTTCTTTAATAATGTTCCAGTGAGAATAGTGGGAACAAGACAACTGTTAAAAGTGGGTCTTGCTAGGACTGAACAATATACCATCTATCAAGAGCAGGGAACAGGGTCAATAGTCTGGAGATGTCATCCCAATCTTGCTTCTCTGTGGGGCACTTGAGACTCTCCAGCCTTGGTGAGGAATCAAAGGCCCACCATACATGGACTTATCACAAAATGATGGACTTTTACTATGCTGTAGCTATCCTATGTCTTTTCTTACCTGATAGATTCTTACCTGATCCTACTTAAAAACTAATAAAACAATCTGGCCAAAATTTAAGGGATGATTACAAGATCTAGGGGCAGAATGACTGGAGGGGAATAGCAGCTGAGGAAGAAAAGGCTTCAATAACAGGAGTGTTAATGAAAAGGTAAATAAAAACATGCAACAACTACAATCTAAGCAATAGCTATGCCTAGATAATAAACAAGAGTGAATCTTGTGGTAGCACGTTAACACTTGTCAGATGAACATAAAAAATTGACTCCATGAGTGCTTCTAGCCCATTGCAAATGAGTGAAGCATGTTAACCAAAATAAATAACCTCCAGCAAGATTCTGGAGATGAGCAGCTGGAGTGATAACATCTTACTCTAGGCTGACTCCAACTACAACACATTTGATGGCAGCCTCCACTGTGCAGAGAATCAGCCATCAAAGAGTAGCTCATTACAGTGTGGTGCTATGATGTAAGTAGTCACATCAGTGTACTGCAGGCAGCTGCAGCACTAAGCCTTCCCTGACACTTATAAATTCTATATGATTTATGTATTTGGGGGTGTAAAGCATAATTTACATGACGTATTTAGAAAGCTTTAATTAATTTTGTGATTGATGCTCTAAAACTACTGAGTGAAGTTAAGACTTCTTTAAATTGTTAAATTATATTTGGGAATTAACAGGAGCATGGCTGAGTAATCACCACTTCATGTTCATATATAGTTCATTCAGTTCAATTAAGTTCTGGTATATAATGAAGAAGAGAAAGCAGCCAAACAAAATGCTATTGCAAGAATCTGGGTGACAATTAGTACAGTTTACAAAAGAGTAGGAAAAATAATAGATTTTCTTTAATCCGTTAAAAGAAAACAAGTCTGACAATTACTAAGAAGGCAGGCTATATACTGTTCATGGTAGAATTTATCTCACACTCAGCGTGATGAAGTATTTTGTGAACTATCCTTAGAAGGCATTCCATCCTGCCCAGAAATACAGTCACAGGCATCTGTTTAACTGTTTATCATACAGATGCCCAAATATTTTAGGAGAGAAGAGAAAGAATACCATAACCAATTGAAATGCTATGGAGAATCACAAGCAGACTCAAATACAGGCTATCTTGAACATTGCTTATTATAGGGAAAAGCTGGAATGCTTCCTCTTGGACAAGAGCCTAAAAGTATTCCTGGTATCTCTTCTGGATTTACCTTACTACCTACCTCTATGGTAGGAGAGAATCAGTGAAGAAATAATAACAATATCACTGTCATCAAGGATTAAAAGAGATCAATTGAACTTTTAGGGAAAAAATAAATATTATTTTTTGCTGTGTCTCTGGTTGGTGAGCTTACTTGTAACAAGTCTGAGGAGGTTAATTTAAAAGAAAGGAGTTGATTGATAGACCAAAAGTGACTATGGATCCAGATTATCCAAACTCATCAATCATAATTCTTTGTATGGAGAAATTTCTGCACAGCCCCTCTCTCTTGGTGTAAAAGCTCAAGAAAATCAATCCATATATTACTTCTGTTATTTGCCATACACATTCTCCCCAGTTGTGGCTGCCCTGGTCCCCTTGGTGATGTTGCTTAGTGCCTACTCACACACAAGCCCAGCACACATTTCTCTGGAGATTTATTCTCCTCTGTATCTCACCATGGGACCAAGAATATAAATTGATCCAATTTGCCACCTGACAGGACTCAGGGACTAAAAAGCAAGGAGCGCTGAGGTATGAAATGGATGGATACTGACCGTGATAAGACAGTTCAGATTATCAGAATTACTTCGTCCCTTGAAGATAATGACTCCAGCAACATCCTCTCCTTTGGCAGAGGAACTCAACACATGAATAATTATTATCACCCTCAGTTGTGAACTGAAGAGCTGGTTGCCTCTGACTCTTCTCAGTTTGTGAGAACCCAGACAATCCCACCCCAGGTAGAGATCTGCAGAATGCCAGTCATGTCCTCTTTACACCATGACAGAACAAGCCACTGCCTGTTTGCCGAGCTATCAGCACAGGTGCTGGTACCACAAATCCCTAGTGCCTCTGGTTTCTCTCTACACATCCTGACAGATGCAACTGCTGTTGATCTGTCAGTGAGCTCCTCACCTTCAAGAAGTCCACATCAGAAAGACAAAACCTTTTACACATCCATCTCTCTCAATTTGCCAGGCACAGCAAGAGGAGAGCACGAAGCGGTGCTAACTGACTGGAGAGCAGATGAACACTGTAACATTGTGCTGCACAGGCAGCACGGTCAATTCCTGCAGCAGACACTCATTTGATCAAAAGTGGTTCTGCTGGCAATTTACTTTTCTTGATCCCACTGAAAAAGAGTTTTAATCTCTGTTTTAAACTTGACTTCTACTTGGTGCCCTGAGGAAAATCAAGGCCAGATAAATGATTTTCAAAGACAAGACAGTTTCTTTTCTTCCAGATTCAGAAAATGATTTTGTCTTGATGAATAATACAGGCAGGCTTTAGTCATTTAACTTAACTCTGAGGTACAAAGCTCCTCTACTCTCTCCAGGTAACCACGGACACATGCATTTTTAACACACCTGTCTCAAAATGAGTTTGCAGGGCAGGCAATCAAAAATCCACCCTGTAACCTGGATAATGAGATATAGAGCCATTCAAAACCACTCAACATGCACCCCCATGCTGGCACTTCTCAGATTCATTTTATTAAAGATGGCTACATTGTAAAGCATTTCTCTGTTGGGGGAGGAAGAAAGGAAGTTCAGCAAAACTAGTATTTCTTGTAGCTAAGGGTACTTCCAGAGCTTCACAGAAACCTGAAACCTCACCAGAAAGTATAGAGATACCAGAGTATAGAGACTGGTTATTCCACAACATCAAAGCACAGATAATTTAAACAGAGAAAAGAGTTTCCTCTGCATTTGCTGGATCTAACATCAATATTGTCTTGACATGTCCTTTCCTCTCTCATTTCTAATTCCCTCCTTGCATCCACACACTAGACTTCTCCTCTCCACATTCTAACCACTTGTGCTTTTGACACCGCATCCCAGCGTGTTTCTACATCACTCAACATCTCCACCACTTGGTTCCTGAGCAAAGGAAATAATCCAGCACCACATCAAAGCAACAGGTAGGAGCAATTTGAAAACTGCACAGGTTTCAGTAATGGAAGACAGCAAGGAACAAGTAAGGTCTTATTGCCAAACAGCAAGGAAAATTAATGAGGCTTTCAAATGCCCAACTGGCAGCGATAGTGTGTTAAAAGAATGTAAAAGAGGGGAAAGGACCATCTGCCTGCCAACTATGAGCACTCTCTGGCTGGTGCTAAAAACTCCACTGACTGCTGGGCTTGAAATTCAGGTATTAAAGTTTAAGAGATATGTTAAAGACTTTTATGAAATGAATGTGATTTACACCAAAAGACACAGCCAGTGATGCTTTTTATCCTCTCTTACTTTTACTAGTCTTTTTCCTCTAAATGGATTTTCTGGATCTTCAGCCACCAGTAAAATTTCAGGCTTCTAAAGAAAGGATTCTTTTTAAATTACAATGAATCATAAAATATATAAAACAGGAGTTGATGTGTGGTTCCAGATTGCTTGGTCATTGAGCTGAAATTAAAAAAACTGGTAACCTAATCATCAGGCTGAAGGATGGTAAAGATAACCTAAAAAGAAGTATTTTCCTCTGAAACCTTTCAGATTCAGATCTGACAAAAGGCAAGACAAAAGGAAAAGCTTCTCAAGGATTTGGAGGTACCTCAGCATATCTTGAAGATACAGCACTATTTGACACAGTAGTTATTAGTATTTGGTTCATGAAGTTTTACAATAGTACCTGCAACTGACATTGCCCCTAACTCACAGCTGGGAAGACTGAACTATCTCAATTACATTTGCACCCATGTATCACACACACACACACACACACGTGCCCAGACACAGTCTGGGGACAGCAATCTGTACTGATCGTGCACAAGCCTCCATTTAGAAGCTGTCCTGACTTATCAAGCAAAATCACTTTCCCAGGGCAATGAAATAAACACGTGTTCACGTATCAAAAGAGGGTGTTAGTGGCTTTCCACTGCATGGACTCATCTTGTGCCAAGCCTGTAGTGCCACATTTTCAAAGGTATCCAAAACAACAGATTTATGCAGAACGCATAGGATGCACAAGTTGGTTTAACAAAGGACATGCTGGAGTTTGAGCTGAGCATTAAGTGGTGGCACTGAAAGATGTACATCTCCATAATGAAATTTGTAGCAGTATTAAACTGCAATTTATAAGAATGAAGCTTACTGATCACTCACATGATGTATGGTAGCAACAGAGCCATCTACAAATACTGGAAAAGTGTAAAAATCTAGAAGGATTTAACTGGGGGAAGTGGCACAAAATTAAGGGAAGTTTAGGCTGGTTGTTAGACAGAGTTCACTACTGGTCAATGATATGCCTTCCCCAAGGAAGCAATAGGTGCTTAGTTATTTTAAGTCAATAGGAGAAAATGCGTTGTAGGGAACAATCCCACATTAATAAGAGATAAAGTGGATAGGCCGTCAGCCTTTACCAATTCTAGATAGCTTAGGATTTAGTAGTAATTCTTCTTCGGGTTACAAGGTTAAGACCCCCACTCTTCTTACTGGTCTCCATAAATCCATGTTACCCAAGAGACAGGGAGTAAAAGTTCTCCCTGTAAAATGTGCAGTATTGTCACCTTGCAAATACTGAAATACCATGCAGTGAAGCCTTTTTACCACAGAAATTTTACTTGCTAAATGATGGTGAGGATCACTTTAACTAGACCTTCTTGAACTTTGCAAAACAACAGAGCAGTTGCACCTTGTTTCTCTGAGACTGAGTGTGCCTGGAAGTTATGCCTGGATGAAGAAAACAAGTTGTGATTAAGATCTACTGAGATACCTGGAGCAATTCTGGGCTCTGGCTGCAAACACTGTCTGCATTCCTAGCAGCTGTAATGCACTTTCAGCTCAGGCTCCAAACTTCAACACACTTTGCATCAGCCCTAGACTAGGTGGACTAAGAGCCCATCACACATCTCACACTCCTTCTGGAAGATGACACGACACAAACAAAAGACAAAGTGAGCAGCTTCATGTACAGACAGGACAAAAGATGTGCCAAGAGTTGAAAGAGCTAGAGAAGCTAATTATTTCAGGTGAGCAACAATGAGAGGCATTTGGAAAAAGAAAGTTTCCCCATCCGTGGAAAACAAAGGAACTCTAGAATTAAAAGCCTATGTGGGTTACCAGCAATGAAGGAAACAATGTCAGGGGAAAGAAACAAAAGGAGGAGGTTTTGCAATGATTCTATCAGCCATGAATTGCCACGTTCAAAGGGTGACTCTGGGATTCAGAAGAAAAGCTAAGCATGGGAAGGAAAGGAGCAGAGATTGTATAAAGGGCATTTTTTATTCTCCCTGGTTTCCTGATGCCTGTTTCTGCATGAAAGGACAGAGCTGGTGGCTTAGGAATTCTCTGAAAATCCTATTTCTCTTATCTATCACACATACCTAGAGAGACAAATTGTTGTCCAGAATGAGCTGGGATCTAGAAATACAAGGGTACAGAACTGAAAAAGAGCACATGAAAAACCAGGTTTTACTCCCTGCTCATTTATGATGGTGGTTAAAAGCCTAAAATTAAAATGCCTGTGGTAACACATTCCTGGCTTAGCCAGGCCGAGGTGAGGCCTCCCGACTAGGAAGAGCTGCGGGGCACACAATAGCACCAGATGTTTGCCTGCTGAATGACTAATCGTGCGCCCTCACCCTCAGCAAAGCGTTCGAGTGGCATGAAGAGACACATTCTTGGCTTCATAAACAGCTAATGTTAACATTCAGAAGAAAATGTCAGCCCAAGGTTGGAGTAGCTGAAAACTCCTGGTTCCCTTACCACCCTGACCAGCCCTCTAGACAGATGGGGAGCTTTTCTGGTGAAACACAAACAGCTGTAATCACTGGATTAGGTACAGTTCTGAGGATGAAAGCAAAGGACAACATCCAAGCACTACAGGGACTGGACAAAAGGAGGGAAGGGCCTTGCCCTAACGGGGGGGCAGCAATCCTGTCGGCAGCAGCCCAGCCAGCAGCAGACAGGAGCTTGCCCATTTCTGACAATGCAGATGGGAATCGGGAAAGGAACAGAGGTTACAGGGCAAACAGCATGAGAATGGTTGGAGCTCAGCCCATTTCCATCCAAAACAGCCACATAATTTACCAGCCTGTAAGAGAGGCAATTCAACCGAAGTTTACTCTTGTTCTTAGGGGGATTTCTGACAGAAAAATGGGCAGAGACCTGCCCTCCATTCAGCAGAACAGATCCACAACCTCTAAGGAGAAGCTAACAACAGCAGCACTTCCATGCATCAGGAACTCTAGGCTGAGAAACACTATCCTCAAACCCCTGACCAAAGTGGGCAGCCAGAGCCAAAATGCTCTTTCTGAGAAGCATTGACTGTGATTATCCTTCTCAGACTGGTTTCATCAAACGGCAACACCCTAGAAGTCCTTCTCTCTCTAGCAGGTATAAGACCCCTAGCAGAAGAGGACAAGCACAGGAATCTGTTGTTACATGAGTCCTTCCTGACGGGAACAGGATGCCAACCAAGCGTGCTTTAGATTTTTTACTAAAACTATCTGTCAGACTGCCAAAGTTATTAAATAACAAATCTGCTTATTTTCAACCATGACCACAGTTCAGTGCAGCCAAGTGAAAACAGTCCCTTGCAGGTGGACAGCATATAAAGTGCTACACCCAGGCCCTGGAGAGGACACCCTGCCCTTAACGATGTGTATTCCAGCTGTACTGCAACAGATGTACAGTCCCTGTTCCAATTTTAAAAATACTGACTTTGGTAGACTCACTAGTTTAAAGGTAAAATGTGCTATTGGCTCTAACTTCAGTTGTACAACATTGATCTATTCTACCTTCTATTAAAATACAATCTTGGTAGCCATCCATGTCAGATGCAGTAATGAAAACCAACCTGCTTCTACAGACCACAAGCCATTCTAAATGAGGGGAACTGTGATGTGGGCATGCATGTAGAAGTGAAATGAAAAAACTTCTGAAACAGTAAAGACATGCACAAGTCCTCAAGAATATTTGGTTCAGATTAAAAGACAAGTATCTTCAAAAGACAGCCTGACCCAAAGCCAGTGGAAGGAATTTTAAGACATTCTCTCCCTTTGGAGAGATCCAGTGGTCTTTGGATCAGGTCCATAGCTGGAAGTTCACAGCCAATCCATAGGTTTTTAATTCAGGAAGAACAAATACAGTAACTTCTTGAGTAACTTTTAGAGGAGTAGTCTATAAAGACGATTTGCTCTCAGCATTTCAGAATACACCAGAGCTGGTGCCAACTAATCAAGTTGATGGAAACTTCAGTGGCCATTGGATGTACACTTGGAGAGGAGAGAATGGGGAGCATCTTCATTTGCAGTGCACTTCAAAGTGAAATTATCTAGGGAATCACAGGAACATGGAATACAGACAAGAGAGCTTTGGCAACTCTTTGGTAATCTCTTAGTCCTGAAAGGAAGCTCAACAATTAAAGCTAGCGTGTGAGCCTTAATGTATTGAAGAGGTCTGGCTTTCAGTTTGAATGCTGAGGTTTGGAGGCTCATCGCCAACAGCAGCCACAGAGTCAGCAGCTTGTTCCCAGTTTGTGAACTCCATATGCAAGCTGGATTTCTACTTCGGGAAGAGGTGAAAGGAAATAATTCACATTATCATGCCTTTAGGATCTATGTTTTTTTCTTTTTTTTTTCCACCCAGGCTGGCACATGTCACTAGGAGCAAAGCCAACATTAGACACTCAACTGTGTCAAAGTGACTCACCAGTGATCACTGCTTTGTTACTGGGAGCACAGGTGTGGAGGAATCTAAGAAAGGGAAATGCAAAAATCTTGCATCGAAGGAAGTAAGGATGGCTAATGCCAGCGGTTCTGCAAATAATTTGAGGAATTAAGTGAAAGAGTTAGCAGCAGCTAACTGGTGGGAATCTACTTTTTCTGAAAGTGCTGCTCCAGCAGGGTCGGTTTCAGAGACAGTGCTGCCAGTTTGAACTAGAACGTCTTGTTTTTAATAGCACATATCTGTCCTTTCTGCTGTCTTGATGAAAGATAGGGTCATTTCAAATGGAAATCACCAAATGGGAGTTGTGCTTCAGACTGATTATTTCCTATGCATATAATTAATATACAGGGATTAGAAACCATTTAAAATACATAGCACTTTTCAGGTAATCCTCTAAAACAATCTCTGATTAATTCTTACAACTCTAGAAAATGCTATCTGTCTTCTTCTTTTTCCTTAAGCATTATTACTTCAACAGAGAAATCCGATACTTTCTTCCCAGTGGTTGCCCAAGGCACTGACTGAACTGCTAGTAGAGATGAGTTTAGAAGTTAAAACTCACCAATTCCCAGGTTTATATTTAAGCAATCACAGCAAACGTCTCTATTTCTCAGTCAGTTCATGTCCCTTTCTAACTGTTACCACAGACCAAAGCAGGTGACATTTATACAGAATTACTTGAATGCAACCAATATTAATACTTGCAATTCTATAGCTGGCCCAGACTAAGTGTTCCCAGAGCTTTACAAATCCCAGATACCAAAGCCTTACAACATCCCTGTGAAGTACTATTTGCTTTGTAGCAGGGCTGAGTAATGAACCATGGAGTGTTCATGGGACATGTTCATATTCACAGAGTAAGCATGTGACAGGACTTGATGCTAGCCATGAATGCCAGGTCATTCCCAGCTGTTTCAAGTGTTCTCTGAGTCTTCAACCAATTTTCAGTTCAAAAGCCCATTTTGCCAGTCCTTCAATTCAGTTTTCAGCCAGAAATGTTCTCCGCAAGAGGGACAGAGAAGATGTAAGGTTGTTCTCTAACAACCTCATTAAGGACAGACATCCACATACAGAAATTTTGTAAGGTGAAGGGACTAGTCACAAGAGACTATTGTTTTGTTCTCTAAACAAATTTTGGGGCTGTGTGCAGTGTAATGTACATACCATTTAACCTTTTAACACTGTTAGTTGTAGGTGCCAATAAACTCAATAAGGGAACACTTGAAATCAGTCTCACCTAACTGTAAAATCAATACTACCTGTCACAGCACAGTAAAATGCTACAGCTCCAGCTGTACTGTATGGTTACACCCCTCACTGTATGGAAACACACACAATGCTCTCTATGATGCTGCAGTCCTGTTAAAACAATTTTCATTATGTGCCTCGAAGACCTAAAGAGATTGCTATCTGAAAACACAGAGAAAGCATTTAAACCACAAGGCACTTGGATTTCAGATGGATTCCCACTGCTATTTGAGTTACAGAGACAGGCAGAGGTTCCACATGAATGGCACTGCACAAGTTGCTATCCACGGAGTAACTTCTCACCTCCAAAGAACTTTTGATCTTAATGAACAAAACAGATTACACGTACTCTAGTGCTCATTCACGGCGGAAAATTGAGGCAGAGTGCACTTATCAGACATCCTCCTGGAGCTGGTCTAAACTTCCTGTCCCAGCACCATCTGACCTCTGCATCAATTAGAGCTTCCTGCAAAAAGAAATTATTGCCCAATAATCCAGGATGTAAATCTAAATTGCAACAGGTAATTCCTACTAACTTCCCAAGTGGATACTGTATTGCACAGTCAGAGCATCTTCTTGTGGCTGAGAGGATTACACTAAACCACATAAAGGCACTCCTTAGTTACCATTCCACCACAGGAAGGAGATCCAACCACTGCACTTGCAGGCACACCTGTGATAGCTGACAAGGCACAAGGCTGTATTAGCAATACCAACATCCAAGTACTTACTTGGGCACTTGACACCTCTGCTGTTAAACTAAAGCCCTCAAGGGCCATGAAGGAACAGCGAGCTTTCAGAGGTAATGTGCACAGAGAAATAAAACTCTAAAGCTATTAGATGCTAAAGCGGTTTTTGTTTAAGTGACATATTTGTTCCTTCACAGTCCATCATCTGACCAGGTTCAGCTACATCTGAAAGCTCCAGTGAGGAAAAAAAGAAAACAGCAACTGTCAGAAGATAGGATTTTTATAAGTACATGTGAGTGGTGATGGTTTTACAAATTTAATGCATCCAAAGAAAAGCAGGTGCCAAGAACTGTTCTCAATAACATGGTATCATGCAGCATCCCATTGCCCCTCTCAGGTCTGATATTCCAAAATCCCCTCCAAATGCCTACTCCATTCCCTGCAATCCTGAAGAAAAACCAGGAAGAGGCTCAGCACATGTGACATGCTGCACTGTAACAGCAGAAAGGGTGTTTTGGCTGCTGACTCCTCAGTAAAGCCTTTCTTTTCATTAAGGGTATATATCCAAACAGTATTTTACTGGCAGACACGGTCTTCTGCTCAGACTCAAGATAGTCATTTACAAGCCTTGTTCACCTGCATCCTTAATTGGGGATCTCATTTGGCTATGGCCTCTTACCTCTCTTTCCTACATAAGAAACTCCAGCTCAGGAGAGGAAGTGCTTTAAACTCTGGCTAATTAACTCAGCAAGAGAAAGTCAGAACTCAAAATCTGCCCTCCCCTATCAGAAACTTCTTACCCTGCAGTTAAGAAACATGAAGATGCTGACAACTCTTAAACACTCCTCCCACAGGAAATATATTTCTCCAATAACTTCTAGGGAATTACTCCTATACAGTCTCAACATAAAATATCCCGGGAAACAGTGTCACCCACACACATACACACCTTCCCAGAGGCAAGCACAGAGACACTGAGGACAGGCACATGGCTTTGCTGTCGTACTATTCACACAGAGCTTCCAGCCTCCTGGAGGAGTTGGGCAGTGAAGACAAGGATATGCATTTGGGACTAAATTTTTCTGTTCTGGCACACCAAGTCCAGGAAACTGGACACTTGCACTTTTCTCTCAGCTGTGCCACTGACTGCACACTCCAGTTTTAAGCCCCTGAACCCTAGCAGCCAAATCTGACAATGAGGTGCCTTGTGGAGAGGCATGGTTCTGCAACCCTAAGGGTCTTTAACTCTCCATAACTTCCATCAGCTTTGAGATTTTAGGACCCCTGAGACCAGAAAAGCACTACCAGACACCCAAAAACAGAGGCTGTACCTCATTATAATGCCTGTAGGAAAAGCCATGTCCTCTGCTGTTCTACACAAATAGCATACAACCATATACATCTTAGTACAGCTATCTCTATTAATACAACATAGGCACGTTGCATATGAGCTCTAGTCTCTCTCTCCCCCTTTCACTTTATCCCTCCCTAAAATGGAAATAAATAATACCCACAAGGCATGGCAAAGCACTCTGTAATCACCAAATGAAGGGTTCTGTAGGTGTGAAGTATTCATAAGATGTATTTATTTTCAAACTGCAAAAAAGCTGGTTGCTGTGTTTCCTAGCTGTGTTTAGAAGACCTCTCTGCTATGCACATCTGAAGCACACATCAGGGAAAGAAATGCTGTGATAATCGACTCCAAATCCCACAATCTATTTGTTCTAGTAATTAAAGAAATATTTACTCAGGGAGCAGGTTTACATAGGATCAATAGTTTCTAAGAACAAATATGATTTAATTATGTGTAAGTGCAAGAAGCACACTACATATTAAGTAGATTAATTTATGCTTACTAAAAATACAGACAAAATTGGTGCTTGACTATTAATTTTCTATGTTGGAGAAGAGAAATGGTAAGGAAGTGTTCACAGAATTGTCTGCTTTAAAAGCTTATTTAAGTGTGATCTGTATTTTTCAGAAAGAACCAGAGTAAGTCCTCTGCATAAGACAACTTCATTTACTTACCACATTTTATAAATAAATGGTATTCTGAATTGTCAAAATTGTTCATTTAATGACACTGTGGATAAAAAAACCTTTATTTTTTAACACTTACCATAAGTATTCATAATCCTTCATATATCCTTCGACAGCATTCGGCCTTGCTTTATAGGAGAAAATAATTTCCCAGAATGTACAGGGACTATTTCAAGGCCCTTCTTTAACATAAAGAATCCATCATATTTCTGCTGTCAAACAATAAAAAATGTTTGTGGCTGCAGGACTGTCTTTCAGTGCCGCCCTCTATGAGCTTAGACAAGAGATTTGACTTCTCTTTGTCTCATCTTCTTTCCTGGTAAAAAATCAATTCATTCACTTAAGACTCCTAAAGGACAATGCAATGTGTGTGTTATATTACAGCTGGATAAGGCTGAAAATAACAATGATGACTGTTTTTCTAAATTCTTCTTCCTGTCCTCTGCATATGCTACTAAATATAGTGGAGCAAGAGAGTTTTAATTGATTCCTGTCTTTGTTCTTATGGCTGCCTTTCATTTTCTGCACAAGCTTCCTCTCTTTTCAACATCCTTGAAAACCAAGAATAATTTACTGGCATCCCACCACAGTTCAATGTGCTGTTACCACCTGGTTTCATCCCAACCAGAAAGATGCCTTTTCACATTTGCTCCTGTGTTTGCTAGTAAGCAGAACACTTCAACTCTCAAAGATACAGTCTTTAGCCTACAAATAAAGTTTTTAGAAGTCTTGTTGAAATGAAATATCACTAGAGTTGTGTGTGAAAATTCAAAAATTAATACATTTTAAGGGCATTTCCAGTTCCTAACATGGTTTTGCCACTGCTGAGTTCATCTGAACATATGTTCAGCTGAATGGTGGAGGTTTGGTTCATGCTGTTTGAACTGGGGGAATGGCTTAGACAATGTGTTAAGGTCTGTTCTATGAAAGTCTGGCCACCAGTATATTAAATTAGAGTATGACTTTATCAGATGCAGCTCAGTATTTCATTATAATCTTTAAATCTTAGCCCTTAAAAAAAAAAAACCAAACAGAATTTTAGGAGGATATGGGAGAAAGGAAACACAACCTTTGAACCCCTCTGTGAAATGGAGGGGCCAGCAAAATAAAAAGAGCTTTGTAATACTTTGGAAATTAATAGCAGACCATTTCTATCAAATAAATGCTGTTGCAGCTGAAACAACACAGATTGCAGACACATTTGTAGATTTCTGTTTTACAGAGAAGCTGAAGTTTTTGGTGAAAGATCTTCCTACATCAATCTGCTTTGAAGTGCTTCCTACAATCATGATAATCTGTTCCAGAAACTGGTCATAATAGAAAACACCATTTCAACGTAGTCCACAAAGCACATTTCTAAAAAACCTTTCAGTTACACCTTAACTATAAATTTGCCACTGAGCCACTCACGTCTTCACTGGGAAGAGCTGGCTGTGGTAGGCACACAGGTTTCCTGATCTCCTGCCTTCTAATCATGTCTATCAATTCTTTGTGACTGACAGACATGTTAGCTCTGCTATTCACAACAAATAAGAGATGCCTAAATTACACTGCTGCATTTTAAAGAGGCACTGTCAGGTTGAAAACATGGGACCATCTCCTGCAGCTCTGACTCATGTAGTATGCCAATTTCAAAATCAAATATTCATTGGATAAGAACTGCAAAATGTTAACTTTTGGGAGTTTTTTAGGATGAAAAATCCCCTTTTACTTACATAAATTGAACTCTTCTTACTGATGTCCCTTGTTGCAGGGTCTCTTGTCTCTTCAACAAATATCTTAGACCATTAGAACTACATGTATCAGCTTATTTCCAATTCTTTATACTATTAATTTAAACCCCTGTTTCTATGAGGTAGAAGTCTGCCATGGAAATAATCCCACTGTCTCAAGGCTGTTGAGATAACTTCACTGAAGCACTTCAGTAGTTCATTTGGTCTATTTGTGGAGAAAAGCCTTACTCAACTCAAATAAAATTTTCAGGTGTTTTTTTTTTTTTTTCTTCCTCAGTTGAATCAGTTTGGGAAAGGAAAAAAAAGCATGCCTCATTATTTTACTTCTGTTTCTAATCAATTACTTCTGCATCTTATGCTCAAACATGTGGAAGCCTAAAATTCAGCAGAAACAGAGATTATGTTGTTTCATATTTTTGTTTTAATTAAAACTAAAAATGCTTCTCTTGGTGCTGGGTTTTGCAACAGCATGATCTTGCAGATCTCATTTTGGAGAGTGCCTCCAGACCAATACCTATCTGGTTCCATAGGTATAAACTTGTCTTTGATTTTTTGGGCTCACATTACAGTCCTCAGCCAAGCACAACTGCAGCTCTTCACTGAGGCTGCACTCATCTATCTGGGAGTAGAATTGAGCTCTTGAACTTTTCATGGACATCCAAGACCTCTGAGAGCTTTGTAAATGGATAGCAGAGTAGGCTGCCAGAAAACAAAGAGTTTTCATTAAATGATAACATCTTTCCAAACTAAAAACAGAAATTGTACTACTTATGGGAAGATTCTAGTCCTCTCAAACCACAAGTATCACAGTTAAGGTTAGTGCAGCCCAACCCAATACTACTATAACTTTTGCAAATAATTTTCTTGCCTTGTGTTAGCAATCAAGAACTCAGGCCAGTAAACTCTCATCCACAAGTCATTTTACTGAAATTAGTAACACCCTGAATTTGTACAGATTGCAAAAGTGAGTTTGATTCTGCAGGCTCAGATCTTAACACTTGGAAGAATGGAATGTCTTCCTCACCAGAAATTCTGGCTGAACTCTGCCCTCAGTTAGTTTAAAGTGCCTATATTCACCCTGCCTGCATTGCAGTGCTCCTGAATGAGAGTCTGGTTATGCCCAGGCAAAGTGCAGACAGATGTTTTGACATTTCCCTGCAGCAAGTTCCCGTGATACAACACTGCTCTGATTTACAAGCAGTGCTGCGGCTGCTGCAATCCCCACCCAGCTCCAAGCCATCCTCCTCTGACAGTAAAAACCTGAAGTTGCCTTTTATCCCTCCAGCCACTCCAGTTCTTCACCAGGCTTGTAACACACCAGGCTCCTCATGCCAAGAGCTTCCTATACTACTGTCCCTTTTTCTGCCTTCCAACTTTGGAGTTCTTATCTCCTGCTGTCTCCTCAGTTCTGCTCTACAACCTCTGCTGTTCCAGTTCTCCCAAAGCTTTGTAGCTGTCAGTACTATTGTCTTCTTTGGCCAGTAGCACCCTCAGAAAGTTCACAGAGGAGACATCAAACAACAAGGATTGAAATAACATTGGAAAATCCAGTATCATACTGAAATATCAGAGAAAAATTAAGAGATTACTTGACTGCAGATCACGAGTACTTCCACAGTAAGAAAATGTGATGCTCTCCTCTTTGGATTAGAGCATAACAGGACCAAGAACCTAGCAACTAAGGTGCCACATAATCACAAGAGTTGCTGAATTTTAAACGCTTAACCAAGAATTGTAGGATGATCTCTCCCTTCATAAATATTTAAACCAAAATAGGATCTTTGTTTAGAATAATTGACCAGCTTGAACATGAACCAGCTCAGGGAAGTTCTGTGCCTTCCAGGAAGGCAGAAAAAATGACTGGAAGCACCTTTCTGGACTCCATCACTGTGGGAGGAGAGACCAGATGGGGAAGAATCCCAGGAATCAAAAGTAAAATGCAAACTAAAGGGTAAAATGCTAAAAACCCTGTTCCCATGTGTTGTCTCACAGGTCAATGAACTCCATTTGAGTAAAGACCAAATGACCAAGGACTGCTTGCCCAAAGTACCTCATCCTCAAATCTGCCCAAGACTTTTCAATGCAAAATTAAATTTAGACTTGTCAGCCTTGATGTGCTTTGTTTTGATGAAACCAGTAATGAAATATAGCACTGGCAGTAATCTTATCCAGTCATCCTAACTAATTTAGCATTTTGGATGCCTTAGCTTATGAACTTTGTAGAGAAATTTTTGGCAGAAAAGGATGGCATTGTAACTTCAGCCTTCTTAAAATTAACTCACAGCAGCTATTCTCAGTAGTGCCATCATTATCTGTGAAACTGTGCTCAAATGAAGAATCAATAAATAAATATGAAGAAGAAATTTAGGGGGAAAATGAAGTGCTATTAGCATTCCAGGAGTATAATAAACTCATAATTCTCTGAGGCAAAAGGATTTGCAAAGCTACCATAGACAAGGAGGTGTGCAAAACTCACTCCAAATATAAGCTAGTTTAATATTTCAAAGACTCATTAGAGGGAACACATAACATTAGCAAAATCATGGTTTGTATTCCTGATGTACCGTTCTAGACAAATACAGAACGTATCTAGTAAATTACTCTCTTGGGAACAATTTCTGTTGGTTAAGGGGGGGAAATGTTAAATTTTAAAGGTGTTAATCACTTGGTTTTGTTTTATTTCAACCTGTATAGATTCATGTCAGGCATGCGTATGCAAAATACAGGAATAATCCCTAGCTCATCTTGAAAATGTTGGGACTGACAGTGCACATGCAAGCAGGGCACTTATTTTCTCAAACGGTAGTCACACTAACTTCCACTGACCTGTTTAGATGACTAAAGGATCTGCACGATCAACTTACCTACTGGCAATGTCTAGCATGGAGACAAATGCATAGTCCTTAAGGCACAAGTTCACAAGTTTAGGGCTTTGATGCAGGAAAGCAACGAGATTAAATGTTTCATTCATAGGATTTAACTACACATATAGAATTAAGTATCTGAATAAGTGTTTTCAGGGCTTGTAACCTTGCCTCTGCCACTAACACACTCTATGACCTTGAGCAAGTCATATAAGACCAGCTTTTCACAGACCTCAGACTTTAAATTGTAGAGATTTCAGTCGCTGGCAACCCTACCTGGCACCCATCTGCATTATTATTCATATCTTTAACAGATGAGCACAAAATTCTCCAGGCCACAGTCCTTTCATGCCTCACTTTCTGTCCCTGATGATTATTATTTCTGACTACTGAGAATGGATGTTAAAATGGAAATAAGGGTAAGTTGTACTATTATATCACTTGATTACCCTCAAAAAGCAGGAACTGTGAAATTTTTCCTATTATGTGTTACCTCACCTCATCCATTGTCAGTATTGGAACAGCACACAGTAACAGTGCATATTCCTATTTTGCTCATGGTGAGTAGGTATGTATCTTTATCCTACCACAAGCCACTAATGATATTCTTCCCCCTGTTGTCTTTTATTTTAAGTAGGTGGTTACAACCTGCAATTACAACTAAAAGCTAAGCTCTTTTAAACTGGAGAAGCACGTTGGACACAGAGTCTCAGCTTTGTGTTTCTAATGAAAATGCCCTTCATATGTGGAGTGGACCCCAAAAAGGTCAGAGAGTGAAATAGTAAATGTTTTATAAATATAGACTGATTGCCCTGTCCACACCATGTGTTTGAAAATCTTCTGGCAATCATCTTCAATCAGGAAGGAAGAGCAGAGAAAGGAACGTGAGACAGGGCAGGGGGATCTGTAATCACTCTAACAAACTTCTGAGACCTAGCCAATTTTTCCTTCCATGTGTTATATATATACAGGCTCCAAAAGCCTCTCTTTCTGTATTCTTGAATTTACTATATTATCCTGTTGAACAGAGTTAACCAGAGTGAACTTCCTACCCTTTCCTTTCCAGCCTTACTTTTTCCCCCTATCTTTGATGTGCTGTAAACCAGCACCGCAGGAGATAAATAAGCAACCTTTAGCTGAAACAGCAGGCTAAACAACTTCCACGTGGCCAAGCAACACAGCAAAGCAATTAAACCTGCCCAACAGGCCATCCATAGTCAGACTTCTCTTCCCTTAAGAGGCTGGCCCCAAAGTATTCCCAGATTTAGTTCCTAATCCTACTTCTGAGTTGTGCAGATGGTTCCACAGCGCCCACTCAAAACCTCTTTGAAGTTACTATGAATCCACACAGCTGGGTAAGCTTGTTGTGCCTGATTCTGCTGTAAGAATGAGGATGTGGCCAAGATCTCATGGAAGTTTGTTTCCTGCCCTTCGACAAGACAGGCAGGATCTGCTTCTTTCCCACAAAACCAGACATAACTGTCACAGTCATATTTTGGAACCACCAATTTGATCTCCGAGTCAGGACACTTTCATACCACATAAGAAATTTTCATTCTGTTATCCTTTCAAATAAAATTGAAGCTATTTTTTTCATTTTCACTCTACATCAGTAACCTGCACAAGGTTTGCACAAGGTTTGCACTTGAAATGAAAAATACTGCTTTTAAAATGACAAACACTGAACACAGGACATTTGTTACCAATAAAAAAAAGCCCTCTCTGTCTGTGGAGGAGCATAATTCATTCACTGATACATGCACCCACATCTTCTCCAGGGAGTTTCACAAATTCACATGCACTCCCAGCACTAAATTTTGCATTTCAATCTAGGCATTAGCTATAAAAGATGTGTAAAATCTTATGTAGTCAGACAGAAGCCGTTCTCTATTGGCTTCATAATAAGCACCTTAGGTGGCTCCAGGGTACAAAATTATTCCAAAAGGGGTGTGGAAAAAATTACACTGCATAAATTGATTCCAGATCCACCTGTTCCAGGTGCCAGCAAATATATTTTGTTAAAGCCATCTGCTTGTCTTAAAAGCTAACAGTTTTTGAAGACTATGGCACAAACAATCTGCAAAATTTACAAACTTCAGAAGCCACAAACCCTTAAACTGCAAGTGGCTTACAGATCATCTATGCAGGGCTTAGCTGAGCTGTTCTTCAGGACTGCAGATGGCACCTCTGCTTAATATCTGAGAGTATCTGGCATCAGGGTACGTCTTCCATAGCACAGAGTGTTCAAGGGTACTGGAGGATCCATTCGGCATCACCAGATGCTCACGCGATATTCACAGTTATGGAATGGTTTGCCTCATGGGTCTGAAGTTATGATGAAGACTTTGAGTGCAGTACAATATTTGGCAGAAATAAAACTGATGACTGTGGTTCTTCTCTGCAGGTTGCTATGTCCCAGCTGGTCACGTGTTGCTGCACGATGGGTAAAGTCAAACCTTTGAAACCGGCACTCTGCAATTTATTTGACTTGCAGCAACAGCCTAATAGGAAGTAAGTTATCTAAGCTAACAAGCCCATAAGCATTTTGCCTGCTCAACAAAGCCACAGAGGTCAGACACTGCTACAGTTTGTGTTTATCAGGATCTGGTTGTGCCGGGTGCCGTTTCCCGGAGACGCATTAACAACAATGAAGAACATGCAGCACCTTGTAAGATCAAGCTCCCTCACAGCAGCTTCTGGGAAGAAAGTATTCTGTGCTCTCTCCACAAATGACCCCTTTCTGAACACCAATGAAATTATACATATGATTTATAAACTCTCAAGGTGTTCACAATTGATTTGGGGATTAAAACAAGTAATCACCATGTTTACTTATTGTCTCATTAAGAGCTCGCTAAGAAGTAAATAAAGACATGCCAGTCCTTAACCAGAACAGTGCTTTGGTATATGTTTAATTATAAGCACATGAATAGCCCTGCCACCAATTCAGTCATACTTTGTAACTTGGTAACATCCTTCACATGCAAATTACCTGCCTGAGATATACATTCGGAAACAAAACAAATCCCCTTGGTTTGTAGATACATTTTTTGATAAAAGTAATACTTCTGGAGTATTAATACTGATATACTCATCTTCAGAAAATCACCTTGAGTGATTTTTTGTGGACCTTAAAAGATTGTGCTTTATATGAGTTCTGAAGCAGAGGTAACTTTGGGAGTCACAGTGCTGTAGTCAAGGAGACCCTGCGTGCTGAAAGTCATAGTTGTGCTGTCAGAGCTCTGCTACACTTTACTCGCATGGTTTGGGCCTGGGGTAAGAAATAACGGCTGTCATGCAGTAATTTTTTTTTTCTGGACAACAATGAGAACAGCGGGGAAATAAATACTGAGGTTAACTGTGCTTGAAGAATAATCTCCAGCAAGGAAAGCACTATCCACACAAGTTGCAGGCTCAAAGAGCTGTCAAAATCTCACATTTAGCTCCTACTGAAACTAATGAAAATTCCAACCATGGACAGAGACGGGATGAGTCCTGATACTGGGCACACTGCACAAGTCAGCAGTCTAAATGCAAAAGAAACAATCCCTACAATAAAACTATCTGACATCGTGCCTTCAGGGAGTTGATTTTTGTTTCCTTAAGTAACAGAACAGTAACAAAGAGCTGCTGACTTGAGCCTCAGAGGCAACAACACTCGGACCCAGACCATTTCAAGGCACAGCAGGGATAGTGCAATACACCACAGTTTGTCTCCTGGACTAAATCACAAAGATCCAACCCAAGATTGTGGCAGTTCACCTTCACAGTATTCAGTCTGTAAAAAGTAAGTCGATCACTTAAGACTGACTTTGCGATCTCAGTCTGATTTGGTACTTACACAGCCACTACACAAAGAGCACCAATGAATTTTACCCCTAGAGAACCATTCTGGATTGTCTCCACCACCCTCTGCAGGTACTTAAATTTCCCTTTTTCAGTTTTATACCAGAAATGATCTCGTGGGCATGATCTGCAGCAAGAGAAATCCAGTTGAAGACTTTATACTGAACTGCACCTAAACTCTGGATCTCAGCACTACTCCAGCAGTGGAACATCTTCACATCACAATGATGGACTCCCTACTCCTCAGCACATCCCCTCTCTCAGGGCTGGTCTGCCCCTGCTGCTGCAGCTCTTGTGAAGGCAGTGAGCAACACTTAGGAGACCTGACAAAGCTGGAGTCCAGTGCATGGCTTTCCAATGACAGACCCTCTGTAAAATGGCCCATGGCTCCCAGTAAGAAATGAACTATGAAGTGCTAATCTAATAATTCAGGCATGTAGATAAATGAAAGGTGAAAAGGCATTTAAATGCATTCTAAAACCAGTATTTTATGAGATGGATCAATATATTTCTCTAGGCTGGAAACAAACAAGTTCTCGAAGTTAAATTTAGAGAAGAATATGTTTGGTTTTTCTTACTATGGAAAACAGTGATGACAATTCCTTGGAGGGCATTTATACCAACAGCAATCCAAAGCTAGGGCTTCATCATGCTTTCCCTAAAATCAGTACAGTAAAAACAGGGTAAGGTTACTGCTGTCAGCCTACTAAATGTGACCAAAAGTAGTTTTGCAATCATACAGCATTGTCCTTAATTTCCAATCATTCACAAGCATATGGAAGTGATGCAACCACAAAGTAAAACAATTACAGCTTTGATCTTGCATCTTTTATACAGTCAATTAACATCTCTGATATCTTTACAAGGAATCACCTGAATATGGGCTACCGGATAACACCCTAGATTCCCAGATCCCGGTTGATAGAGCACGCACCAGCCAGTGCTCGAGACAGGGAGGCGGCAGCGGCAGATCGCTCCCTGGCACTGTTGGAGACTGCCCCCTTTTGCCGAACAGCAAGGCAACAGCCCCGGCTGCACACTGAAACTTTGCCCGGCATCTATTTGTTTTCAGGAAGATATATTCATGCAGATGGTATTATTTAACCCAAGTATGTCTGTTCGCATGATTATTCATCCTGACTGAAATAGAGATCTATTGTTCGAGCCATGTTTAATATCACAGAGTGAGCCTGCTCCCCAGGAACTTTCCCTCTACCAGGGCTGTATCGTGTCTCAGCTCAAGTCAAGCAGCACTTTTACAACTGACTACAAGGTAAGAAGGAAAGAGTTTATAGTCTGGGGGTATGTGCCCCCCGGGTCAGCTGTCAGCCTGGAGAATAAAGGACAATCACAGTGGACAACCAAAGCCTGGGAACTTTCTTCATCTTACTGCAAAGCAACTAAAATTCCATGGCACCACTTGTATGAAGCTTCTGTTGGGCTACCCACATTCCTGCTGAACCCATCCCCATGCCATCGTTTCCAGTCAATGTGAACTGATCAAGGCCAGTTTGCTAATAGTAATTTTCTACGCAGAACCTCATCCCCCACATCTCCCTGTTCAAGCCTTTTGTCCTCTGGGGTTGTGCTTTTTCACTTGCTGGAGTTTGCACATTTTCTCCTCCCTGGTTGCCCCAGCTTTTTGCAGGAAGGGAGGGAGGTCACGGAGGGCAGCCACTGCCAATTCCATGAGCCTAACAGGCTGGGAGGATGAACAAAGCAAATATCTATATTCTGAAGGGTGGGATCTCTCTCTCCCCCATGACTTCAGGATTAGCATGTCCCTGGCAGGGGAGGACAAAAACTCAGCCTGTTTAATGAAAGAAAGCAAGATAGAGAGAAAAACAGGACAACTTGCCTAGACTTCACTGAAAATGCAAGAGGCATGATATAAACCACAGAGATTCCCTACTATTGCCTAGTGCTGAGTCTACTTATCATCCAATCCAATCAGAAAAGTTTTAGTGCAAAAGGAGAAAAAAATGAAAGATATGGATGATTCAAGTGTCTGTTTAAAAATTAGATCTCTGGTAAAAATCTGGTTAAATATTAGCAGGACTTTTCTTATCCACCGCCACTTTGTCTGCAGTTATGACCAGTTCTCTATCTTGAGTGTTTACAAATTAGATGTATAAACAAGAGAGTACTTTTCTGTATGAGTAGTTTGTTCCAGCTACCCTCACTCATTCCTCCTTGCCTTCACTCACCTGGGATCTCTACTGATCTCAAGCAGCAGTAAAAATTAAAGCCCATTATAACTTCTAGCTTATTTGGTTTCTATTTTGTTCATAGTGCAGTCAGCTTGGGGTCCCCAGCCTACCACTGAACCCATCCAGAGGCAAAGACATCAAACCTCTTGCAGCTCAGACTATAATTTAGGAAAAGAAGTATTTTCTGTAATGAGAGGGAACATTTGCACAACAAAAAACGAAACTTTTCTATGATTCCAATATATCCATACATAAAGAGTTTGAAGAAAAAAGAAACGGGGAAAGAAATAAATGTAAACCCCAACCAAAAACAGATAAATAAATTAGGAAAAAAAAAAAAAAAAAACAACAAAACAGAACCTGGCATCTACCATTTTTAAGGACAGGAAAATATCTAAGAGTCTAAACTGAGCCAACAGAGGACAGCAAACGTTCAGGACATAGATACTCCTCGATACTTATGCTCCACCTGAAAGCCCATGAAGGGACAGATTCAGGACCGACTTGGCAAGCACACCTTTTGTTTGTTTCCTCTGAGGCGTAACAGTAAGCGTGCTCCTGGGCAGCACCAGGAGCAGATGGTAGTGCTGGAAAATGCAGGTCTCCAACTTTGGTGGGGATATTGGAGCTCGAGCGACAAAGGTTGTTTCTGGAAAACCTACCCCCCATACACTCCCCGTAAGTTTCTAACAATGCGCGGAGCTAAGGAACAGCACAAGGCTCTCTGCTTCCCTCTCCCTCTCCCCTTCGCTTTTGATCTCCATCAGGACGTGAGCTGAAATTTAATGGGCCACCCCTACCACAAAGACAAATTACCATCTGAAAAACAAAAATCATTAATATCTCTTCGTCTAGGCTATCCGGCTTCCCACCACTGCACCCCTTCGCTCCCGCCACAGCCCCCCTCAGCGGGTTTAGGAAGAGCTGGGAAGGTGGCGGGGAGAGGAGGGAAAAAAAAAACACCTCCACTGCCACCTCCGAGCTAGCGTGCTCTCCAGCGCTGCCGGACTGCGAACGCNACTGGCAACGCCGGCAAAAAAAAAAAAAAACAAAACACCCCCCTTGGCTCCCCGGCGGGCAGGGGGCCGGGGACAAACACACCCCCACGCCCCGCAGGTTGCCCCCGGCCCCCCATCTCCGGGCGCTGCGCCGAGGGCGGCGGAGACGCGCAGCAGCCCGGGGNAGTGCCGCCTCGGGCCATGCGAGCGGCGGCGGGCAGCGTCCCCGCGGTGCGGCCGGAGTTGGGACCGAAGTCCTCCCGGGCGCTCCGCTGTCTCTTCCAGGCGGCTCCTATCAGCACAGCTTCAACTCTTTCCATCGGAGACCGAGGGGAGGAGGAGAAGGAGGCGGAGGAGGAGGAGGTAGGGAAGGAGGAGGGAGCTAGGGGCTGGCAGCCCCAACTCGCACTGATGTCAACTAATATATTCAAAGTTCAACAGGGCATTTCTCTAGCAAGCGAATCGCCCTCGCCGCCCTCCCCGCTGGTCGCAGCCGGCCTCGCCGGGCGGGTGGGGGCTCCTGNCGGGGACAAACACACCCCCACGCCCCGCAGGTTGCCCCCGGCCCCCCATCTCCGGGCGCTGCGCCGAGGGCGGCGGAGACGCGCAGCAGCCCGGGGGTTCCCACCTCCCCGGATCCCCTTCCCAGCGCCGCCCGCTCGCCCCGACCCCGCCAAGTTGTGAAGTTTGCGCGGCCCCCGGCCCGGCCCGCCGCCCGCCCCCCGCCGCGCTGCGCTTACGGGGTGGCCGCCGGGCTCCCTGTGCGGGGCTCACCGGCACATCGCGCTCCGGCTGCCGCAGGAGCGGGGGCAGACGCGGCGCGGCTGGGCTCGGCTCGGCGGGGCTGGGGTCCGGGCGGCGAGGCTCCGCTCCGGGGGGGGCGGGGGGGGGNNGACGGCTCTCCCCAGCCCGGCGCTCAGGGAGTGCCGCCTCGGGCCATGCGAGCGGCGGCGGGCAGCGTCCCCGCGGTGCGGCCGGAGTTGGGACCGAAGTCCTCCCGGGCGCTCCGCTGTCTCTTCCAGGCGGCTCCTATCAGCACAGCTTCAACTCTTTCCATCGGAGACCGAGGGGAGGAGGAGAAGGAGGCGGAGGAGGAGGAGGTAGGGAAGGAGGAGGGAGCTAGGGGCTGGCAGCCCCAACTCGCACTGATGTCAACTAATATATTCAAAGTTCAACAGGGCATTTCTCTAGCAAGCGAATCGCCCTCGCCGCCCTCCCCGCTGGTCGCAGCCGGCCTCGCCGGGCGGGTGGGGGCTCCTGCGGAGCACAGCGACGCTCCCCGGCCGGACCCTGCGGAGGGGGGCCGGCGGGGCAGGCCCGGAGAGGCGGGGGTCGGAGATGGGGGATGGCACACTCTTCAGGCGGGCAGGTTCAAGTGCCGCCGGCGTGGGGAGGGCTGAGCGTGGAAGCGAGGCACCAGACAAGAGCGAAAAGAAACCACCGCGCGGCGGAGCGATGTTTGTGTTTAAATCCAGGCTTTTCCCTCCCTGCTGGAAGGGGCAGGGCCGCCTGTGTTGCTGTGGCTGTGATGGGAGAGGGGTAGGAGAAGTGGCTGCGCTGGGGGTCGGAGCGGCGCCGCCGGGCTCCGGGCTCCCGTGCAGTCCCCGCGGCAGCGGTCGCCCGGACACGTTGCAGGCCAGGGCTTGCACCGAACCGGGAGCGGAGCGCTGTGCCTTGCCCGTGATTGAGCCCCTCACTCGGGCCCGGGGCTGTGGCCGCGTCTCCCTGTCGTGATGTCCCCTTCTTTGCCGGAGGCTAATGGGGTCGAGATAAACCCGGGAAGGGAAGCGGTAGTTTTCTAACGCCGAAGCGCAGCCAGCGGCGGAAAATCCGCGACGAGAAGCGTACGCGAAGCAGAGCGCACGGGAGAAGCAGCACTGTCCCTCCGCGGCCCCACCGCCGCCCGGGGACCGCCCGCGGGGAATCGCTGCGAGGCCGGGGGGGGGCTGCATCAAACGTGGTTTAGGAAGGCTGATGTGCCACGCTGTCCCCGCGGTGATGCACAGCGCCTGAACGCCGTCAGCGGCAACCGCATAAAGCCATAGGATGGACCCTGCTGATGGACAAGCAGCCCGGCAGTCAAAGGATAAAAACACATCTGGGCTGGTCTAGTGACATTTAAAAATCGCCAGATAAGAGCCTCAGTTATTTATCAGCTGAATCCCCAGACAGAATGGCCTGCACTGATGCCGTTGCATATGTATGTGTGCATACATAATGAGGCTGTGGTTTTTTCCTTCTGTAAACTGATCCTGTCATTCATGTTGACAGTATGTTATAGCTATATAAAAACAGTGTAATTGTATGATGGCTCATCAGTGCTGTGACAGCCAATTGTGGTGGCAGTGGGTGTGCTCCCAATTCGTATCTCAGAGAAGTAACTGCATAGATCCTCTGAGATGATCATTATACAACATGTAATTGTTTGCCTGTTCGTGATTTCTCAGTTCTTCCTTAATCAAGGTACTAAATCACTACTTCTGCTCATGAAGTGCATTTGTTGATACCTTGAATGAAACAGTCAATACATTATTTATACACATAACATTTTTAACTGGTTTTTACTTTAAATCTCATACTGGAAAGCATAGGACAGGTGAAGGATACAAAACAATTGACAAATAGCTATGTATTCTGCTCAAAACTCAAACTCTGGAAGAAGGCTTGAATCAGGCATAGTCTGGAAATTGCTGAGCAAACTGCCCCATTCACAGTGGCAATGCATCTGTGCCTCTTTTTTCTTCCCCATCTTTCTGTAGTAGTTCTGTAGTTTTAGAACTGAAAAAACCCTACCCCTCTAGCTGAGGGTTTTTTTGTGATACTATCTTCTGAGAATATTGTCTTAATTTACATGTGAATAGTAAATAACTGTCCCTCTATTTCCTAATATACAGGATGATATCTTTCAATTTAGTGAATGGAATTTTAAATAATGATGTACAACAGCCTGGGTGTACAGAGCAGTACACAGTGAAGGTTGTGCTCTGTACTGGGATACTATTTGCCTTCTTTTTCAGTTTTACCACAGAACGAGCCATTTGGTTATCTAAGCCTCAGGGACAGAGCACTTCACCTAATGCCTCAACTACATATGTAATTTCCAGAAGACAGCTCAACCTTTCCTCCTCCTAAGACTTCCAGATGAAGCACTGAGCATTGAACAATAAGTAGCATAAGGCCACATAAACAAATGTCTATCAGCATTTAACGACATAATGGGTAGTACTTTTCTGTGAAATAAAAGATTGTCTTGAAATCTTCTAGCATTTCCTTGCTACTATTTTGCTGTTTCCCCTACAAGGCTGAGAGTAGTTCTGTTGGTCATGTGTGTGTATGCATTGCTCAAAGACTCACTAATAAAACGTACACGTAAATAAAAGTTTTGTAATATTTCCATAGACAGTCAGGTCCTGACACCTTAATGACTTTACACAGCATGGTATCTGGGAAATCACTGACGCACAGCGGTAGAGTTACAATTCTATGAAAAGGAGAGAAATGTCATGGGAAAAGTCAGAATATTGCATGTCAAGTGATCTGTATCAAACTATTTGTTTCCAGTCTCCAAAGGCGGGGATGTACCGGGTTCCTATTTTAAGCTTGGCGGAGGCCGAGGTCATGGCAAGACTCATCTCAGTTGCTCGCAGAGGTGTTGAACTGTAACCTTGTCCAGAGCCACCGCCGCTAGAGAAACGCCCTTTCCGCAGAGGGAAGAGACGCGGCCGGCTGTGGCTGGGGCGGAGAGGGCGCTCGGCGCGGCTGTCACCGCTAGGTGCTGCTGGTGCCTCCCGGAGCGCCAGCCCCGCTCACGCCGCTCCCCGCGCGGAGCCGCCGGACCGCGGGCACCCCGTGAGCCGGGGACCCGCACCCCGTGAGCCGGGAGCCCGCACCCCGAATGGGTTCTGTAGCGCTCATGTGAGCAGCCTGCCTGGCCAGCCAGGGCAGCGGCGGGTTTGGCACAGGCGTTCCGGGGAGCTGGCGGTGAGGCGAACGCTGTAGGGAGAAGAGGCTCCCACTGCTTACAGGGAAGAGAGACCGCCTTTGCTGCCTTCAAACGCAGCGGTGCAGAGCACGGAGAGGGACGGGGGAGAGTTCAGGAGAGCGGAAACACGCTGCAGGGAAGAGGAACAGGACTGGGATGGGAGTGCTTTGAGCTACAGGGCAGGAGGCGGCAGGATAACAGATACGGACGGGCTCTGGTGGGGACGAGCACCTGCAAGTGTAGCACAGAGCTCTCTGGGAAAAGAAGATACCAAACACAGGCTTTTTGTGAGTCGGGTCATCCAAAGACAGTCTCCCAAATTGCTGATAGAATGGTACTTTTGCAGCAGAGCAGTCTGTTAGCCTGCATTTACACATAGGTCAGTCTGTTTATGACTGAACTGTCTGCAGACATGCTTTAGCTAAAGCTGTTTTGGGCATTCAGATATGCTTTCCTGGTCGATGTTTTAGAGGGTGATCTAGAGGAATATCAACCCTGGCCTCATTGTCGGGAGGCTAGGCAACAACATTGACCCATACTTGATGTCTGGACCATGATTCCACAATAGTAGCAGTCTCATTAGAAAGTTATTTCTGCTGTAGAAAGACCCTTTCACACAGACTGAAAGTGCATTTATCAGTGGCAAAAAATTTAAATTATGCTGGAATTTAGAGCTGGACACATATGTTCAGACAACCACTACACTGGCATACTACAAGTTTTTATTTCCCCATATCACTGTAAGGGAAGAAGCAGAGTTGCCATGAAAAAAACCAGTCAAAATATATGCAGCAGACTATCTTTATGCTGATTCAAATGCCTGACCCCGAGTGGAGCCCAAACTGCCCTTCTAGATGGTATAGTTTCCTCAAAAGAGGAAAAATACATTTCTAAACACAGCATCAGCAAATACTTAGAAGCAATGGCATGCAGCAATAGCAATACTAAGCATTATCCTGAATATTGAGACCTAGATTGGAAGCCAAATGGCAATTAGCCATAAAATATTTAGGTATATGGCTTTTCCCCTGAATTTAAAATAGATTGCTAAATAGCCACAGTTGTTGTTTCCAGGCTCAGTCTGGTGGTGACAGTAACATTTTAATTTATACTAAAGATAAGTCGAATTTAAATCCATGACACTAACTAAAAGTCAGATGACCTTAAAGCAAGAGAACACAAATGAGCTCCCTGGAGAAAAGACACTGTGGTGAAACAAATAGAATAATATATAGGGATGACTTGACACTGTCACCAGAGTGACTGTATTTAACTACCCTGGAAAGAAATGAAATGAGCTTAAATTGGGACAACTGCTTTATTTTCAGAGAATTGCTTCTGAAGCCGACAGACAAGAGCTATACCATTGTTTCCCTCACTGAAGCCAGGGGCCAGTCTTCATATGTCACTTGACATGACAAATGTCAGCAAATGTCATCACATTTCATAAAGGCAGGCCTGAGTATTCCCACTGAGTCTCACAAAAGTAGAAAGTCCCCTCTTTGCAGACAAAGGCTTGTGAAACATAAAAGTTGTGTTCACACAATGATGTAGTACTAGGAGGAAGGGAATGTTAAACTGAGACACTTCTTGTTGCCCAGTAAGCATCCACACTGAGGTAAGATATACAGCACCTAGCAGTCACCTATTTGTTGGCAAATAAAAAGAGCAGTGAAAAATTAGTTTTTTAACAACACCTTTAGGAGGTTTAATGCTACATCAAAACTTGCTTTCCCCCTCCTCTAACTCAAGCTCTGAGCCCAGTGACTGTGTTTATTGTATATTACTTTTGCCTTGAGACTGGAAGTGTAAAACCTAGCACTGAACACCTTTATGTGACACATATTATCTGAAGGACTGAAAAGTTCCTTGGCAAATACAAGTGGGATTTTTATTTTTTCCCTGGGAAGTAGAGGTACCTTCACAATTAGCCTTAGACTTTATTTAAAGACATGTTGTTTAGTACATCAGATATCTCACTAAACAGTCTCTAGAAAAACTACATTTTAATGGAAAGTGAATTCAGGACTGTTGACAGCTTATCTGCTGACTTCATATCCCACCTTAGGCAATTCAGCTGAAAGATGAGCTCAACACTGCAAGTTCCCATTACAGCCTTTGCAGTATCGTGTCCTATTTTAATTTTCCTTTAAAAAGCTAAATGAAAAAGCTTTACAGGGACCTACTTATAAAACAAACTGTTACGTCCAGCAAGCTGAAAAGTCTGACTCTAAATGTGAGTAAGTTTTGAAAGTATTAATATTCCTTCCTCCATTTGCTTACATGATGACCAATGTCTTGATAATGCAACTTGCAGTGTCTGGTTTGGAAAATGCAATTCTCAGTGTAGTAGGAATGTGAACATGCGGATAAAACAGAGTAACTGTTCTGCAGATTGTAGTTCTGTTGTAACTCATGACCTGGAAAGCCATTCGGAGGGTTTAAGAAGTTAATACAGTGGCCTTCCATACTTGCATGTTTTTAATGAACTTATCTAAAAAACATACTGTACCTACTCAGTCTGTGATATTCAGATGCTTATAATTCAAATCAAAACCAATCAACTTTCAAATCTCACCCACTTTGGCTGCAAGACTGTTTAAACTAAAAGATCAGGAGAAAAAATATTTTTAAAATAAAACTTTTTTAGTTTCCTCAATCAAAATAAAAAGTGCTTTCAGACACATATTTTCATCCATTTTCATATTTTTGGCAGAGGCCAAATAATTTCGATTTCAGCCCTCCATTTTGCAGGTTTTCAGATAAGCATTGAAAATAAGGGCTTAGAGCAGAAACTGAATTGTAGCTTCACCTACAATGGTGGTGACGAAGTCACCAAGCCTTTCATCTCTTAAGAAAGAGGCCCATTGGAACTGATGCAGACAGATAAGTGATTTTTGGGAAAACAAATTCGTAGACAGGTTAGCTACAATTTCACAGGTTGAGACATTTCCCAACAACAAACCTGAAATGCCACAAAAAGCTCTTCCCGCTACATTAGGGAAATGTAGTATATTGTAGCCATGTTCCCTCTTGAATTGCAGTGTCCTCCTTTGTGACTTGGCAATGCAACGGGAGGCTCTCCATTAGGGAAGAGCTGGAGGTCTCCCACAGAAAGCTCTCTCTGCTCTTTTCACTGTTTGATTCAGTGAGGCAAGGTGGCTTCTCACCCACACAAAGAGAAGGGTGGTGGAAGAAGTTCTGTGATGAAGGAGAATCTTGGGCCTAGGTTGAGTAGTCATGTGTGAATTATGAATATTCTTTGTTATTTTATCATTGGTAAGCCTAATCACCAGGAAGAGGCTGGGCTGGATGTTTCTACAGTGTGTAGCATTTTTAGGTTAGAGAAAAAGGTTGGTAGAGATATATACCTTTTCTCTTGCAGTACCTCAGCAAAGAGATTGTGGGATACTGCAAACCTTACAGTATCAGAAAGTCAAGCACACTGACACATTCGAACTGTACTTCCAAACAGAGAATGCCTGCTTCCCTTCACCAGGAGTGTCAATAAAGGAAAAGGATTGCAGCATAGTGGCTTAGTGCACTGAGAGAAGCTTTCTGCTTTGCATTTTCAATAATAAAAACACTGTAACTTCTTCAAAACATCACATCCTTCCTTCAGCTTGGCCATCAAAACATATAGTGGTGGCATCTCAATTATAAGGCACAACACAATAGCAAGCAAGAGCTCCATAGTGTTTTCTGACGGCTCGTGGTGCAGCCACACAGATGAGGGTGGTTGGAATGGGCAGGGTCAGGTATTGAGTCAGGTACTGACTCCCAGGTATTAAGCAGTGTGCACTGTTACTCTACTCAGATAATTCCAACCACTTCCTTTATGTGTATGTAATTATATATTACTGATTATCTATTTTCCATGCAACATTGTTAATCAGAAATACCTTTTCTAGATTAAAACATTTGGATATGTATAATGAAAATACACACACTCTCTCTCTCTATTTTAATTAGCGTAACATGTACTGCAAAGTATACTGTATGCTCAGTCTAGTCTAGTGGCCAAAAATATTCCATGAATTCTGGTCAACAATTATCAAGAATTCTATTCCTGCCAGATAAGCTGAAAATCATCACTCGCTGACTAAGTCAATATGTTACCCTGCTGCTATGCCATATGGCCCCGGATGCTGAGACACAACACAACCTCATCAAGTGGCACCCAAACCGGAGGAGTGGAACACTGGAGAGAGCTGGGTTTCCATTCGAAAGGACCTCAACAAACCAGAGGAGCAAGTTAGCAGGAACCTCAAAAGGTTGAACAAAGGCAAATGAAGTTGTGCCTTGGGGTCAGAAGTGCCCCATGTGCCAGGCCAGGCTGAGGGCTGAGTAAACAGCCCCAGAGCCGGAGTTTGGGGCTCACACAACAGCAGCTGCTCACAGCCTGGAGAGACTCCAGGGAAGGGCTGCTGAGGCAGTAAGGGAACCACAGCACCTGAGGTACCAAGGGAGGCAGAGGCCACTGCCTTGCTTAGGCGGGAGACAAGATGGTCGAGACAGGATGCAGCTAGTCTTCCACTACCTTAATCCATTGAAGAAGACAGACACAGACATTTCTCAGGGGTGCACAGCAAAAGAACAAAAGGCAACAGTCACAAGCTGCAACAAGGGAAATACTAATTGGGAAGAGGGAAAAAAATCATCTCAGTGGGACTAGGGCATCACTGAAACACGGGCCCAAAGGGCTGTTCAATCATCATCCTTAGAGATTTTCTAAACTTCTCAAGGCTTAGAGCAATTTGATCTGATTTTGAAGCTCGTCTTGCTTTGAGCAGAAGCTTGGAATACACATATTCAGATGTGCCTTCCAACCTAAAGTTTTCCATGAATGTATCTCACAAAATGCAGTTCCATAAGATAATGAATATCCCTTCCCTCAGCCATAAAATGTGCTCAAGTCTTGTCGGGGATCAACAGAAATGGCTTATTATAGCAGTGACCTATCTAAATCTCAGCTCTGATGTGATTTGGTATATAATCAGGCTAAGTGCAATCAATTATTAGATTGTCAATATATTATATTCAGATTATCATAGCACGATGAAATATACAAACCTTGACTCTGCTCTCCTTTTCTTCAAAAATGTGAGATTCAACAGTGATGAAAAGACAAAAGATAGAAACAGTTCTTCCCTGAGCAATGAGTGGAACTGCTACATTTCATGTAAATATTATCATGGATCTATGATACAATCATTTCTGCAGTCAACAGGCTCATAATATTCCTTCCTCATAGGGTTACTCATACAAGTAAAGGGTTGTAGGCATGCAAATTAATTTGTAGTAAGATGGTTAAAGTTCTAAATCATGTATTAAATTACTTCTATTGTACAAGTTTAACTTCATTTTCCAAGCTAGTCACATGCAACAAAGATGCAGTAATGTAGGTATTCCAGCTGCAGAGTGATTAGCTGCTGGTGCCTTCTAAAACTAGATTTGTAAGTCAGATCATTGGAAAGATCAGTGGTTTGTTTCCTGTATGTCATGAGACCAGAGAGGTGGAATATTGGCAGAAGATTAGGTTTATTTTTGTGTATGTGTTTGAAATATTTAAACAGACTAGGATAGAAATCAACTTATAGTAAGGTTATAAACCCTGATCCAGCAAAGCAAAAAAAGTCATAAGCAAGCCCATCTCAGGTGTACAAGGAGCACAAATACAGATTTATCCTTGAACAAAGGCCCAAAGCCCCATTAAAGTTCAGGGAAGGACAGTGATATTCAAGCAATTGCTTAAAGAGAGGCATGTTCTTAAATGCATAATGATCTGGGATATTTTTACTTGGATATCCCTGAGTATAAAACAGGGACCTTCCACCATCTTTGTTAATATTGCAGGCATTTCTGCATCTCCTTGTTTCTACACAGAACTATGCTGCTGGCACCTTTGATTTTGCCACAGAAGAAAAGGAGCATTCCAATATGAGTTGTCAGCCTGGATCTGATTAAGCCAGAAAAGTTGGCCACCAGTTTCTGTAGGGTCAGGTTGGGCTATAAACACTTATTCTAATGAATATATATATTTGTACCCTTAGGATGCTTTGTTTGAAATGTAACTACTTCTGAACAGTCTATGACCAATACATAAGCAGTCAGGCTGAGATGCCAGTCAGTACCTTTGCCTCCCTCAGGAGCTTTTTCCTTTATTGTTTGTAGGTTTACCTGCTAATGTACATCACAGTAACAGGCTCTGACTCAAGAGCTGTCATTAATCCCTCCCTAAGAACACTGCATCAAGTAAGCAAATGCATCAGATGCTGAGCTGAAGCAGCAGAACTCACTTCAAATAGTCATTTGCTCCTGACATAATAAGGGAATAATCCAGCCTAAGTACCAATATTTTTTCACTGCACAATTTGAAACAAACTTTTGAGATTGGTGCCACATTGCTACAAATGATGGTGCTAAGGGTTCATGAGGTGCAGTGGTCAGCACTGAAACATCATCCTCTACCTCATGTCCTGCCTTACACCCACTTGTACTTAACTCAGAGGTGATCAGTTGATGAGCCTGAATAATAGTGTTAGAATTTGGGTTCTCTCTGCTCCCAAGTTTGAAAGCTAGGTCTGAATAATCACATCTTATGACAGAGCCAGACACATTTTATGAGAGTTCAGATTCAATTTAATCCAGATTTTCATCTGTGTTCCATACTGTTGTGGTTTAAAGGACAACAACTTTTTTTTTTTCTCCTTCCTGGGGGGGGGTTCTTTGTTTTCCTACTTCCGCCGGGACAGTTTCCAGCAGAGGTGAGGAGCCCACGGATTGGCTAATTTTAAGATGGGC
>VZTR01029507.1:0-17245 GCA_013400775.1 Chaetops frenatus | reverse complement strand
TATTTTTATCTTTGAAGTTTAGGCCTGTTTTGCATTTCTCTTAATCCTTATTCTCATAAAATCACTACGCTACACTCTCGCCTGGTGTGAGCAGGCGAGCAGGTGAATGTGAAACCGCTACACATACCTAATTCTTCCTCTGAACAGCAAGGCAAGATCTTTGCATAGGTGTTCAAGTATTTAGCAGTTCAGTTTCCAGGCAATCAGCAAATGCAGCAGTTCTCAAACTCCAATCTACTAAGACCACTGCTGCCAGAGTACTAAAGCATCTGTCAGTCTCAGGGCTGTGATGTTTTGCTGCTGCTTGGAGCTCAGGTCAAGATTCATTTGATTCTTCATTTAAGATTTCCGAAAGCTTTTTCAGATTGTTGGGGTTTTTTCCCTTTGTTTTGGAGCTTGGTGGTTTTGTTTTGTTTGGGGTTTGGTTTTTTATTTGTTTGGGTTTGTTGGGGTTTATTTTGGTTGGTTGGTTGGGGTTTTTTTGACCAGCTCGACTCTGAAATAAGCATATTTCTTTGAGCTGTTTCTGTATCAGGTATCTCTGGCAAAAATCCAGCTATGAGCAAACTTTCAGCCGCTGCTGGAAACAAGAGGGCAACAAACAAGAGGAGAGAACCAACACGCTGAGTGACCTGGAGAGAAAATTATATGTCTACATGCAACAGAAAAAAAGTCCCCAGTAACAAGTGTAAATTCCTAACATTTCTGCCAAGAGAATGCTGAATGACAGGGTGCAGCAAAGCAGATGCACACCTCCTGTTGAAGGAAGCTCAGTTTCATACTATTGCCAATAGTCACTCTAATTTTGCTTAACTATTTTTATGGCAACTCCAGTGTATCTTAGAAAGTATTGAGAAAAAGGCTGTGACACTGGAAGGAAAAACAAAATCCATTAAAGTTCTGAGGTGCAGATTGTGATGATACAGTATTTGAAAATTACTAAATTCATACATTACTCTTCATATTTGCCATGTGGTTTCAGCAAGAGACAATATTCTTCCCACACAACGTTCAAACTGTTCATTAGTTGATCTTGCAGCAGCTGCTGTTTTGCAGCCAAGGAATGACTGCACTTTAGTGGCAGGCAAAGGGTCCCAATAGCTCCCAAAGTGCTGGGGCACTTTGCTATGTAGAGTTAAAAGTATATAAAGAAATATGCTTCTAATTTATTACCTTTTACACCGATGTGTGCTTTATGGGAAAGGCTTGATACAACTGATGCAAATTTCTCTTTAATACTCACCCAGAAATTCATTACTGTCAACTTGTAGTCTGTATACTTTGAAGAACCCCATATTACTGCCAAACTGGGAATGGCAGAAGGACAGCTGGTACAAATGGCACCTTTCTTCCCATGTTCCCGTATTATAACTTTTCTAAACTCATATGTTAGTTGCCACAGGATTCCATGTCCTGCTTATTGTTTTCTGTGCTGATACAGTGGCACATCCAGAGGTGATTTTTCACATGTCATCAGAAATATTACAAGACCAGATTGGTTTTGTAAATACAAGAGATTACCTAAGTGATGGAGGATTCCTGTCTCCTATGCATACAAGAATAAAAAGGGAGGGCAGGAGAGAGAGAGTACTATGTACCAGTTGAAAGAGCAGGAAACCTGAATTAATTTGTGGAAGCAATAACATTTTTGTCAGTTATTCCTCCTTCCTGAAGGATGGAACCTCACTGATTGAAAGATGTTCAGGCCAGATATGCTTCCAATTGTCAGCAGATAAGTTGGCATAGCCCTTGCAAAATCTGAAATCACGTCCCTTTCACAACATACTGTTGTTTTCCAGGGCTGCACTCAGCCTAGAGTATAGGAATTGTCCTATGTTATCCACTTGGCAATCTGTTCAGATCAGTATCCTCTCTAATTGTAGTTTAAGAGGGCAGTGCCATAATCTGGTACTTTTTTTCCTGCTTTAAATCTCAAGTTAATCTCTTGAGAGACTCAATACTTCTCTGGAGCACATGCTTTGAAATCTCTCTGAAATCTGACATAAATAATGCCAAAGCTGGGCAATCTTGCTATAACATAACTGACCAAACCCTCTTCAATCTTTCTAAGGTCTTGGCCTCAGTGGCTTCCTGTGACAGTATGTTCCATGCTCAGCAAAAGTGCTTATTTTTATCAGATGCTTCCTTTGCAGAATTCCCTGCTGTTTAATTTAATTTCTCACCCAGTTGTGCAGTAGCTCCTAGCCCATTGCTAGGGCCCTGAGTGCACTTTTAGACCTGAATGCCCTGATCAGCCCTGGAGCCCTCAGCTCCTGCCTGTGATGGTGCAGCAACACCGGTCTCCAGCTCCCACGGCTCTATCCATGGGTCCCTATCGAGCTGATCCCTGTGACCAGGGAGTTACTCCATGCCTGGAGCTGGAGCTGCCCCGCAGCCCCCACTGCTCTGATCCCTGGAAAGGGATGTCCTGCCACCCCAGAACCCAGGGAGATGCCAGTTCTTATGGCTCCCTGACACGTTCCCCCTGGAGCAGCACAACAAAGTTTGTCTTTTCCTTCCTCTCCCCAAATATTTGTTATGAATTCGCAGAGAAACCTACTCTGAACAACATCCCCTGGCCCCCACCAGCTGGCAGCTCCCTCAGCGCTGACTGCTGCCCTGAGCAGGACATTCCCAGCTCTGCCAAGGAGGGACAGTCCCCTCAAGACTTCTGAACTCCAGGAACTGTCCAGACCTTCCAGCAGCACCTTCCCCAAAATCATTCTGTCCCTTCACAACTGATGAAATCGTCTCTGGGTCAGGCAAGCAGTGACAGGGACCCGACGGCCACCCGGAGACCTCCTGCCACACTCGGGAGGGACAGTCTAAAATTTCCCAAAAAAAACCCAGGAAACCCTTTCATAGGTTCTCTAAATCAGTTATAAATGAGAACGTGGAGCTCTGGACACCATAATCTGCCGTCACCCCAAAGATGACAGACCCCGTGCCTCCGGCCTTACCTCCTTCTGGGTGACAGCCACCAGAGAGCTCCTGAGATGGCAGCAGGACCTGGCTCCGCCTCCCTGCACGCCCAGGGCACCACACCAGCCCCGAGGGGAGCGGGATGCCGGGCACGGCTGTCAGGGGAACAGCCATGGCCCCGGGAGCCCACCCGGGCCTCGGGGCTGGACAGCGCTGCCCCTCAGGCGACTCCTCCTGAGGGGCGACTCCTCCTGAGGGGCGATTCCTGCCAGGTCTGCTCATCCCGTCTGTGCGCCAGCACAGACAGCAGCATCGCTACGTCCTTCCCTTCAAAATTTAGCCGCATTTTGGCTGAGATGCCTGAGGACCTGTGAGAACGCTGGGGCTGTCCTTCACGCAGAAGAGGTGCACGGCTTTTGCTCTCCAAGGCCCAGGTATGGTCTCAAATGGCGGCACAGCACATCTTCACTGAAGGTTTTCGTGGTGCAGAATGGTAAATTTGATTTGTTTTACCCAGGGAACAAACCCACAGAGAGAGGGAGATTTTCACGTCACAAGACATGAATCCAGCCCTTCCCAGTCATGCACTAAAGCCATGGCTACAAGCTCATCCTTAGTCTTTGCTGGCAGGTCTCTAACTAAATGTGTTTTCTCTGGTCTAATCCACTACATTGTGCTCTCTGCCGAGGTTGACAGCTCATTGTAACAGCTCCAGTTCAGGTTTTGTTCTCTTTTTAAATAACAGTGAAACAAATTCATCTGTAAGCTATGGATTAATAGCTGGCATGGATTTGGGCCAATGTACTTGAATGCATCATGAAATTTCACTTCATCCCTGGTGTCTTTTCCTCAAGAATAATTTAAATTTTCAATACTTTCTTTTATCTTTGTTGTGTTGCACTTGCTTGTAAATACACATAATACATCCTGATTTAGTTTGCATGTTGTTTGTCTTTCTCAGGAAAATGGATAAATAATTAATTGGTGAATAAGAGGCAAACTGGTGTTGGAGTTATGCCAGATCTAACCTCGGGTCTTCTCTGTTTCTTTATTGTCTTTGAGGGAAAGACAAATGAAACAAAGAAACAAGAACACTAAAAGTATGTGATAAATTACTAGCTGTAAAGAGGAGCATTTAGAAAAACTTACTTTCCAAGAGCATCTTTAGCTTATTTGATACAGTGTTGTTGTCAGGTGTATTGAGGTTGTTTTGAATGGAGAATTATAAACAAATGTTGTTTGTATGATAATTAAATGCAGCTGTCTACAACTACCAGTCAGGAACAAGTTCAGAAATTTCAGCAGCAGAAGCACGAATTCCTAAATCGGAGGAGGAACTCCTTCACCTAGAAATGAGTAACAGGCTATTACAGTCTCTGCAGCCAGCTGTAAAAGGGAAACATTCAGTACACTGCAATTATGCCATGCATCATAACCTCTACGGTTATGTGCAGAGTAAATGTAGATTGATCATTATTAACTTCTAATTTTTTCTCAAGAATCAGCCTAAGTACCTCACATAAAAGAAAATAAACTCATTAGAAGACGATGAAATATGAAAAAAAGTCTAGGTTTCTTTTTTTTTTCCCTAAGTAGGTCTCCTCTACTGTGTTGTTGTGGATCCTTGGTTAGTGCTGCCTGGAAAGTGGGCAGTTAAGGCGACCTTGTTTTATACAGAATAGCCTGAAATGCCAGGGAAAAAGAAAAATATTTTGATTCCTAAACATAGCTGCTCTGTCTCCTGGGAACTGTAGTCCAGGTATTGCAATATTATATTCTTCATTGTAGGTTGGGTTCCCAGTAATAAGTAGATCAATGTGCCCTCCCCTTCCACTTTATTAGTACAGGGAAATGGTGCATCACAGCAGTCCACAACACACCAAAGGGATAACACAACCTGAGAAGAGCAGTATAAGGCAATCAAAGTAAATATATAAAAGAGCCAGTAACGTTACAAAATTTTAATAGTAGGATTATTATCACTGCTTCAGGTGCATTTTTCTGCAGAGAACAAGCACCATTGACCAGAAATATTTTAAATCAAAATAGCTCTATCAAAAGCTCAGCTCTTCACCTAAACCAGGCTAGAACTGTACTTTTTTTGGTCAGATATCCTGTCGACAAATTGAGCAGACAATGCTTCTGCCCACTTCTTTCTTAGCCCCCTGTGAATCAGATTAAATGACAGGGGCTGCTCCCTCCAATTCTCATACACGAATTGCAGTGCTGAGATGCCTTTATGATCATGATCATGACTTCTAGCAGAGATTGCTTCTCCAAAAGATCGGTGGAAAGAACCCTCTTAGAGAGAAAGGAAGCAATTTTTCCCTCAGAAGTCTGTTGGAGAAAACAGCCTTCTCGAGATTCTGGCACAGTCAGTTAAGTATCATTTAGCATGCATACAGAAAAAGGCATGCCTGACTGTTTTCTGACATACAAATCCCATCTTAAATAGGCATTCTGAAGGGAGCGGGGCTTTGTGGGGGGCTGTTGTTTCTGGAGAATTCAGTGGAACCCAGTATATCGTGTAGGCTGTCCCAGAAACTGGCATAATACTGAAAATGAAGCGACAATAAAGAATCAAATCTACTGGAAACAGCAATGTGCTATGAGAAAGAAATGTAATCCAGTAATGATAATGCTAGCCTGTAGTTTTACAGATTTCAGTATCCTGATATGCCACAGATTTCCTGCATCTATCTTTTAAACCTGTAACTTCTAAGGGATTAACACCTTCTAATGCTGGTTTTATTAATAACAGAAACACTTTCAAATAGTTCTGGGTCCAAAATTAGAATATGCAATAGTCTTTTTATAAGCTTAGATTAGTGCAATGCTCCTAGATTGTAGATTCCAGCATAACTCTTATTTAAAATTTGACAGGATGAGGGAATCTAAAGTGTGTTCACGTCCAGTTTTAAAAATTTAAATAGGACTTGGGATTTTGAATGCAGGGACCTCAACCTACCTAATGTCCCAGCAACGAGGCCTGAGATCCTGGCCAACTAATCAAAACCCTTACTTTAAAAAAGCTAAAAAGAGAAAGATACAGAAGAAATAGATAGGAGAGAAAAAAGGTCCAGTAGAAAGAACAGGACAGGTACTGACCTCTTCTGACTGGTGACCGGTGACAAGAACTGAGGGAACGGCATGAAACCGTGTCCAAGAAGGTTTAGATTGGATATTAGAAAGAGGTTCTTCAGCCAAAGGGTGGTTGGGCACTGGAAGGGGCTCCCCAGGGCAGTGGTGACAGCACTATCCTGGCAGAGTTCAAGAAGTGTTTGGACAATGTTCTCAGGCACACGGTGTGACTCTTGGGGTGTCCTGTGTAGGGTCAGAAGTTGGACTTCGATGATCGTTGTAGGTTGCTTCCAACTTAGGATATTCTGTGATTCAGTGATTCAATGAACAGGAACTCAGTGCTTGTTCAGGTTTAAACAAAAGCTGGCAAAAGTAATGAGTCACCAAGGTCTTCCTCTAGAGCCTGATCTGCTCCAGTAGTGCACTGGTGTAATTCAGCACACAGGTGATGCAGGAAGTAGCCATTAAAAAATGTCTCACTTTCCTTTCATGACCATCTTAATTCTTCTTCAGTCTTGCTTTTTAATGGCCCTTCTGAAGATTTGAATAGCTGATCCCTCTAGTAACAGTAAACAGATGTGAGGTTAATGCAGCACATTCTTTTCTAGTTGTGTTTCCTTTTTCCTTACCACAAATGATTTAAGCAGTACAATTAGGCTTTTTTGTTTGGATTAATCCAAGCCTTTTCCTGCTTTTTATAGACAAATCATTGTTACCTTAAGCCACTTAGCATATTGGGCATATGAAATAGTCACAATCGTATTTTTCATCTATATTTGTATAGCAGCTAACAAAACAGAGCCATGCACCATGCTGGTGTCTCTGCAGAGCTATCACAATGTAAATAATTAATAATAACACTTGTTCAACACTTGAATGGGAGTCTGTTGTTTGTAAACAAAGAACATTTATTTTCTCTTCATTTCTTATTACATAAAACATAAAATTACTCCGAAGGAAGGAAGCTGTCTTACTCATACACTTGGTGAAATTCCTCAGAACTCCACAACACATCAGAAGTGAAAGGTCAAAAGGATTTTTAAAATTATTTTAAATATTTTTTACTAGCAATGTGAGCAAATAAATGTGATGTTTATGTTAACAAATTTGTCTGCCAAAATGCAGTTATAACTCGAATAGGCCTTGTGGTAGTATTGTCAACATGATAAGTGAAAAACAATGAACAGATTTGAAAAGAAGGAAATTTAAAAGGGCATCTTACTACAGAATGTAAATCCAATTACAAAAGCAAAACTGTATCAGAAGTCAGTGGTGCTTTTTCCACACAACATGACTGAAGAAAGGAACGTGAGTTGTCACTGCAGAAAAATTAACTTATTTTGCTGAGTCTCAATATGTAATCTTTCTTACATGGATGGTAATATTTAAGTATTAACAGGAAAAAGTCAACAGATTTTTATACAGGTTGTGAGTTTGTAATTCCAGAAGATTTAAGAGTCCTGATTGCATAAGGAATATCATCCCTCTTGTGGTACAGTGTTTTGATTTATGTCATCCAAATATATCCATATTCTTTATCACAGAATTACATTATATCTATATGCCAATTAAAGAAAAGGTCCTTGCCCTTAACATCCTCCTGTAAGTACACAATATTTTTAAAAAGTTCATTCCCACCTAAAAGTTTGGCATTTGTGCCTGCATGACCAACCAGATACTAATGCGACAGGGAAAAGCACAAACTCAGGGTAAAGAAGGTGGAAGGTAAGGTGGCAAGGAAGAATACATAGATCACACATCGTTGAACATTTCCATTTCTGTCTTTTTCTGGCCACCTCAGGAAAGGATCAAGAGGAAAAGGAAAAGAAATATTACTGTAATTACTTGCAACACACCAGTATAAAGGTCTTCTAATCAGATCAGAACACTATGGTGCAAGATGTTATCTAGAGAAAAGGAGATTCCTCTTCCAAAGTGATGAAAGCAGAATAAAAGTGCTTATACTGAATCCCACATTGCTCATGTCCTCCTCAGAGTAGGCTTTAAGCCAAACCTACTCAAGAAAGTACTTGGTGTCCCTTTGCTTCTGTATACTCTGCACACCCAGTCCAACAAACCCTCACCTACACAGAGGAGCTGCAGGCCAGCTGCAGTGGCAGTAATTCCCTGTTACTTACAGCTCTAATGTGCATGTAGCCCTTTTCCATGGGGCTCAGAGAAACCATATGCAAAGTGAGATAAAAGCTTACTCAGAGGAACAGATCTTCTTCCAGTGACAAGCAGAAGCTTTTGGGTACTTGGCCTCTAAGGAGTGTTTTGACCATGCTGGGAACAGTGTGTCCAGCTGACTTAGAGCAGGGTCTGCAAATATGGCAACAGGATTGGCCCAGGAATTTGACAAAAATGGGTGATGTGGTTCTCTTTTCTTCACTATAGAGGTAAGACTCCATTTCTAAATGATGTTTAGCACCTTGCACTTTCTGTTTTACACAGTAACATCACAGACACATGCCCTGTCATTGTCTCCTGTGCGAGCTGCCCAGATGTACTGCTTTCATAAACTTGGAGAATTATGGTGCACTTCAAATCTGCAGCATTTTTCACTGTCAGCCTGTATTTCTCAGGTCACATTCACTGCATTGCCTTGCACTTTTAGTGCTACCATTTGCTGCTTGTCATTGACGGGTGCCCAGTTTTCCTGCTGGATAACTGACAGAAAAAACCTGTCCCTTTCAGCTAAGTTCCTTCTGCAGCATGTGTGGGTATATGAGCTGGAGGTGACCCCGTCAGCCTCAGCTAAGCCTTGTTCTATTGTTTTATACTAGTTCAGCTGGACAGTGCCTTATTAGAGACTCAGTGCTGTCCTCTTATATTTCACAGACTTCAGTGGCTGTTTTAGGACCATGCTATCCTTTCTCTTATTATTTTTATATATATTGCTTTTTTTCTGGGTTGCTGCCAAGACACGACTTGTTTAAAAAATAAACCAAACCCAGATCCTGGCTTATGTCACCCTAATAACCACAACTCTGTAGTTTTGTCTCTAGGGTCTACAGCTCGTGACATCAAGTCACTTCATAAATTTGAACTGGGTTTGATGGTTCATGGATTTTGCTCCAAAATCCACGAAATTAACTAACTTCCCACTGACTAATATTGTCTTCAGATTCATCCTTTGAGTTATCCTGGAGTGACTTGGTAAGATCTTATGGCTCCCATGGAAAGAAAAATGCATTAAGTTTTGTAGCAGATTTCACCACCAGTTCTCCAAGCACTTTGCTTGCAAGGAAAAGTATCATTATCTCAGTTTTATAGGTCCTTAACACATTTTGCATAGGCTTGACAGAATGTTTTTGAACACATTCTTGTCTTGTCACTGCTCGTTTCCTCTAAAACTGTTTTCTTAGATAAACAGGCATCTGTTAATATTTGACCATACTTTTTCCCACAATCCCTTCCCTTTTTCAGTGTACAGGATAGAGGGTGCTGTAAGTGCATAGCTTTTCATATTTTAACTTTCATGATCCACGTGTGTCCCTTGCCTCTCTCCTTGTATGCTTCTCAGACTTCCCTTTGATATGAGTTATACTTCTGTGTGTTGTTTATCATTTAAGAGCTCGAGTGCTTCACATCTGTGATAACCTTGTCTTTCCATTACAGAGTAGAACAAAACAGGATGTCTTTCCACTTCACAGATTGGGAATATATGGTTGAGTTTCCTATTTTGAGTGTACAGTTTAGCAGTCAAATATCTCCTATTTCAGAATAGTCAGCTGTACAGAGCGTTAAGTACTCACTGCACTGCTCCTATTCAATTCAGTTTCTCTTACGAGTGCTCAGCATTTCTACAAATCTATTCAGATACCAAGTTGGATACTCAGAAACAGAGATATGAACATTTATAGATAACGTGGGGAAATTTTCATTTAAGCAATTTGCCCAATGTTACAGAGGTCACATTGCATTAATGATAAGACCATCTTTTTTCTTTCAGTTATCTCCTGCCTTTAATTATACATCTCCCAACTATTGCAACAAACAGCTTAGGCAATCTGTGAGGAAAAAAATAATTGTGTCATTAAGAACCCCATTCCACAAACTGCGTTCAAGGGAGGCTACTACAATTTTTCAAGCATTCTTAATCTAGCATCTCCTGAATTTTTGAGTGAGTGACTTCTTTCCCTCTGAGAGGTTTTGTGTGCATGTGATCTCCTAATTTTTTTTTAAGCAATCCAGAGAAAAAATATTTCCATTTTGCAGGTTATGTTCTATCTTTGACATCAGCAAAATTCCACATTGCCGTCCTGGTTGTTGAGACACCAGAATTAACTCATAGAAATAGCAAATTGCCATCTGTAGATAAGAGTGTGTTGAGGCACATACTGACTGAGAGCAGAAATCTGGTAATCTAATGGCTCTGGGGGAGGGTGTGCCTACAGCTTCTGCAGTCCTGCTACCTCCTCTCTTGTTACCTTAAGTTTCATCCACCAGTTTTGAAAATTCAGTTGGATTTTCCTCATTCAATCCATCATTCAGTCCTAGACTCTGTTCCCAATGTCCTCATGCAATCACAGACTCCTCATCCACCCATGAGTTTTGCCCACCATCCCTACCTGCATCTCTACAGTCTCTCTTAGAGCTGCCCTTCACACTGGTTCCTGGTCATGTTTCCTTGCTCATCCTGATCTCCAACAGATTGATACTAGTTCTGATCTGATTCTGGGCATACTTTTCAGCCTGTGGGCTTCCAAAGGCCAAAACCAAAGTCAAATCAGGTGGTGCATATTTCAAGAGAAGAAGATTAGAAAAAATATTTCACAGACTTACTGACAATTTGCCAGAGCTTTGTGACAGGCAACAGTCAACATTCTTTGAAACAGAATATAGGTCTTCTAACTTCTGTTCTTGGCCTGCAAAACAATCTGGTGCTTATAAGATCTATGTTAAATGATTTATACATTGCTGCAGTGGAAGGAAGAGGCAAGACTGAGTGTTAATCTGACACTGAGCTCCTTCCCTTCCCACTGACTTCTGCAGGAGCTTACCCCCATACCCAAAGGGAGACCCAGGTGCACACCTGGCTGCTCCATGTACAGGAAACCTCGAGGCAGAGAACACTTGGGAGCCATGGTGCTCTCTGCAGAGTGCTGGCCTGGTGCCCAGAGGAGCTGGGACACAGGGCACGACTGGAAGCACATCAACAGACAAATACAGTCTCAGTCATGGTGATAAGGTTGTGCTATGTGCAACCAGCTTAAAAACCAGAAGTAAATCAGCTTCCTGCACAGTCCATTTTACAGATTGTTCACCTTTTTTTTCTCACTCTTCTCTGCTTATGTTTTAGTGGTGTCCACGATTACGCTCCTCTGCCTCTTTTCCCTTGGCACTCTACCTTTTATCCTTTCTAGTTTCTTTCTTTTCTCTTCAGTACTTTTTCTTTCTGCTTCTTTTGTTTCCCTGTTGATTCTCAGCTGTTTTCTCTCCTTTTTTACTGACTTTTCTCCCTGACAGCTAGGGATTGAGCCAAAGCCTGCCGAAGTCAATCCATTACATTCAAAGAGTTTAGGATCAAGGTCTTATTTCCGCTTGCTCTCTGCTTCTTCTACAACCTCTTTTCCTATGCAGCATTCTCTGTGGTGTTTTCCTTCTTAAAGATGGGTTACTGCAATATGCAGGGAAGGAAGAAGGTTTATAGAGAAAATCCTAAGGACCTAGTAAATTCCTTACAGGATTGCTAAATTGCTACTCTGAGTGCACAGCTGCAGAAAGCCAAGGGATTTGATCATGAGATTAGGAGGGTTTTTTATGGTTACTTCATCACAGCACAGATTCTTTCATATGGCTCTGAGTAGTGGTCTTTGCAAAGACAAGGTCTTCCAGGAAGAAAATCCCTCAGTAAACTTTGCCATATTACATGTTGTAGCTGGTGACTGCACAGTCATACACTTAATTTAGTCTGCTGATCTTAAACTCAAACAGGCAGTATTTAATCATGCAAACTAATTACAGGAAACCTGAAAATGGAGGAAAAAACCCAATATTGACTGGATATTTGCTAATATATTAGAAAATCATATAAACCCACACAAAGCATCTCTAATACATACCATGTATACATGTGCACGTGTGTGTGTGTGTGTGTGTGTGTGTGTGTGTGTGTGTGTGTGTGTGTATGTGTCTACCCATGTGTAAAAAAAGTAGCTACAAAGTTATCTATCCACATATGGAAAGGGAAAAGTACTGAATATGTATATATTGGATGTATTGGTTATATTCTCATAGGACAGATGTATGAAAAATATTTTAGTAGAACATGGTCTGCAGTAAATATGTGCTGATGGTTGAATGTTAATACCTTTTTGGATATAATATGAAGACAGATGCAGATGTACTGTGAATGGATACAGCTCCACTAAATATTGAGGCCAGTAGTGCAAACGTTTTACACCAAACAGTATTTTGATTGTATATTTATAGTCCTGTCTTTATATTTGATTCTTCATCTGGATTAATATTTTATGCACCCAGACCAGAGGCATAATAACTCTACTTGCAGAAGAAGCCCCATCTACTTCTCTGCTGCCAGCTGTTGGTGTGAGGCCACCCTGATGAACATGGCAGAATCAGTCCTGTTATATGAACTTGCATATTGAAGTCAAACGTTTTGCCAGCAGAATAGCGACCTATATTGTTCAAAAATAACCAGCCCCTGTTACTAGAGTATGTAGGCCATCACAATCCAGGGGGTATTACCTAAACTCCACTTATGCACCTATTTTTGATTTATAGGTGGAGACATCAGCCCCCACTAGATGACATGACATGTAAATCCTCATGCAGCAAACCTGCCATTGGACTCTGCATTGAATTCAGATCTCAGCCCCCTTCACAAGCTCATTGTTCACATTGTATCACTTTCCTGATGATACGGTAAAGGTAAAGCAGCCTAAATATTTTATAAAGCTTCTGCAAATCACTGGAAAACTGTTGACCACAGTACCTGGGGAACATGCAGCAGTGCTGCAGTCAGTGCACAACAGCTAGACTCCAATGGATGTTTTAATCTTGTTTAACTATTCTCTCAGCAGGTAACTGTGAGACATAAATTATCTACTACCTACCAGCAAGGTGCCTGTACTGTAGAAGTTTTTTATTTTACTCAGGAACACATTATATCCAGCTTTGGAGACTCTGTCAATGAAAAGACAGCATTCTTAACAGTAGGGCCTCTTAAATGTAAAGGGCCATGCAGACCTCAGACTTAGAGAAAGCAATAAAAACTGTAATGGAAAATATCTAGGAGGAAGTACTTGGAAAATATCTGTACTCAACTTTTAACTGACTCCTCTAGTACTGACTGGTTTTTTCCTCTCATATATAAAGAGCATCTATCTGTGGTCCAAAAGTACTTTTATTCTAGAATGAAGGAAACAACAATAAAGTACAGAAGTAAAATTCCCATGAAAGCACACTGCATGTTTGTATTTTTCCTTTGTGCTGTTCAAGGTCTGTACAAAAAGTCCAGAGGCCTTCCAGGTCTCCAAAATGTAAAAAGATATGATGTAGGAAATGGAGGCCCAGAGTCCTATGCTGCATAAAACACCATTCCAGAGCATTGCTATTGAAGCATTCCAACTAAACTCCATCCCAACTTGCCTCCATGCCATTCCCATTGACTGCAGTGTGCGAACCGGCAAAAAGCACAAATATGTCACAGCTTGAATAACAGCAGTCTCTTGAGACTCATGATGTATTTTAAAATGGTGTTAAAAAGAGTTTATGCAACAGTATGAAACTAGAATGTGTGGCCTAAGAAACAATCCTTTATGTAACAGCTGCACCTTTGTATCCATGATTATGGTGTGCTAACGGTACTCCGTGGAACTTGCTAGCTGATGTGTATGGGTGTGCTGCATCTGCAGCCCTGCTGTCAGGTGCTGAGGAAACTGCAGGAGTGCAAAGCTGCCTTCAGGCTCTCCCCTCTGACAGACATCAGCTGGAGAAAAGCAATGTACAGCTGTGCCTCTTCTCTGAGACCACTCCCACGTAAAGTCCTACAGGGGCTGGTCCTGTCTCTTTTCCTCTCCATCATGTGCTGAAGAGCTGTAGGAAAGGTCATGAGGAGCCCTGGGCTATGATACCATCAATCTGTTGATGGCAACCAGCTTGTATGTCTCTTTTCAGCTGATGCAGTCAGTGCCACGACACAGATGTCACAAAACTTAGAGGAGATAAGCCTGCAGATCAAAATCAGTTGGCTGAAGCTGAACTAAAGAAGGAAGAGATGTTGCTGGAAGGAAGGAAGAGAACTTTCTGTAGTTAAGGCAGTGAGCAAATCCTGCTTCCATTCTGGGCAAATGACATGTAGTTTTGGGTCCCAGAAGAGCCTGTGTTGCCCCTGGATTCCGTATGCCTTGAAATTTGACTTGTATCTTTTTCTGTCTGCTCTTTATCACTTTTTGTGGTAAAGGTGACTCATTTTACCTTTTTTGAGAAGCCGACAGAGACCTGTTCAGGTTAAAAAGAGAACAAAGAATAAAGCTTGTCAAAAAAAGCAGAAACACAGAGGAAATGTGGAAGATGTAATTCCTTACAGACATACTTACTGTCAGTCCAGTTCTGTATTTTATTCTTGGTAAAAGAGGTGTTTGAATGTAGATAGTCAAGTAAGGATTAGCAGACTCAGTGCAAGCTTTGGAAATGAACATGATCTGAAACTGTCTGGTTTTATAGCCTTGAGCGAATCATATAATCTCTCTGCTACTGTTTTCTGATCTATAATCCAAGGGTAGTAATGCTTTCTTCTCAGTGGTGAATTAATGAATGCTTTCACAGTGTTTTGCAGTGCCATACACAAATATTACAATTACAGAGAAGCAAGCAACATCTGATATTAATGTCAAACAGATACAGGGTAAACTTGGGATGCTGGATAGCAGTGCACTGAGATACAACTGTAATGAGTTCATTAGTAATGCACGACTGGATTGATTAAGTAGTTGCCACTGTGTAAAGTCTTGTCTAGAGCTGATACTTGATATATTTTGACCTGCGACAGATGCTCAATGATCTTGTCTCTTAAGTTTTGGCAGTGCCTGTCATGTCAATACAAATTATCGAGCCAAACTGAACGAAAGAAGCTGTAGTTGCCACATGGATACCTTTTTTATATTCTCCTGTATATAAAAACTGCAGCTTCCCAAACTGGATTTTTTATATAACCTTTCAGAAGCTCAGTTTGAAATAGCTTGTCTTCTTTTTTTCTTTCTTCCTGAGAATGTTTCCTCTTGCCATCATGATAAAAATGTACTGCTGCGACAAAACAACCATATTCCCATGATTTTATCCTTTCCTATCACAATGGCAGCACATCCTGTATGGTTATGAGACTGCACAGAAAATTCTACCACACCGAGGTTACTTTTACATTGCCTGATAATGGTAACTGTGATGTGAAGCATCAGAAGATATAACATTTTTCTACACAAAAGAGTCACAGGAGGACTCAAACAGTCTTTGAAGGATCTGGATATCCAGCTGAGATTAGAGGTCTGGATGAGTCAGGGTAGTTTCATGCAGAAGCCTTTCAGCTCTAGGCTGGGGATTTGAAGATGAACAGCCTCTAGAAGAGGTTACCTATTCCTGGAAGTTTTGATAGCTTATTTGAACTGGGATTCAACTGGGGGTCCAGACCCTTTTACTAGCAGGCTGATTATCACAGACTGGGAAGTTGGCACCAGCAGTGATGGTAACTAGGGCAGCACACCCATTTGTCCATCCCAGTGCAGTTAGTAAGGACTGCAGGTGAGAAGTGGCAGCGTGGATAGCATATATGTTAGGGGTACATATATTTGACACAAAATATGCTTTGTTTTGGCTTCTTCAACTGGGAAGTGAAAAGATTCATGCTTTTTTCCTTTCCTAAGTCTCCCCTCAGCCATCCATCCCTTCTTATCCAAAACTCCTTCTGATGGCTCCTGGGCTGTGCCTCATGTGTGCTTTCACTGGCATTTCAGAGAGAGCTGAGGATTGCTAACCTTGTTTTCAGGCAGGCTAACTGAGGCCTTTTGCAGATGGGAAGCGAGGCATAGCACTGTGAAATGATTTGCTAAAGGTTATCCAGCTGTGACTGAGAAAGTGTGCTCTGATTCTGCTGCAAAAGATGCCACAAAAGTGTAAATGTTAATAGTAATAACTTTCTCTATGTGTGTTTCTGCTTTGCAAAATTGTATCTCCACCAGGGGACTTGTTAATGTCAACGTCATTCAGTTTTCATGATCACCACTTGAAGTGATCAGTCAGCTGTGTGGATCTACAAATTGCTCCGTTGCAGCCAGCCTCTTAGTCTAATGCTCGGGTGACAGTCAGCTGTGAGGATCAGACTCGAAGATGCCTTTGATTTCCCTTTGATGTTTCTGAGCCAAGGAAGAATTTCACACAGCCACTGGGCGGTAGGTGAAGATCCCCTGTGTTTGTGGGAAGCCAATTATAACACGGCTGACCTGCCTTGACCTTAAGATCACTGCCAGAACATCTGGGATGTCCTTGCGAGGCAGAGCTGGCTCGCTGGATGTGACAGACTCAGGGCATAGACCAATTTGTTCATCTGGATGCAGCAACCATTCCAATACCGTGATTATAATGGAGGCTGCACAAATTGATCCTGGTCAGACTCAATGTATTTCTTTATTTGCTTGCACTTTGGCACCATTGCCAACGTGTGAGGATAAACAGGGTTCACCTTTAGGATTTAACGAGTGGGAACAACTTACAAGGACAACAGGTCCTAGTTTCTAAGCCTCTCTGGCAGTTAACTCTCTCTCCCCTTTCATTATTTTTCATTCCCTTACTCACCTCTTATTCCAGGTCTAAGACCAGCTAAGGCTTTAAAAACCCCTGACTAACAAGCATCAAGAAAGCGACTGTGTGCCAGAAGGCTCTCTGGAGTAAGGCGCACGTCGGCAGAGACGTGAAGGCACAAAGAACTAACCCCGGAGGGGAGGCCAGTGGCACGGGAGAGAAGAGCTGTAACTTTCTAACCTCTACTGAAGCCAAAAGGACAGGGATTGCTATGTGATTGCCGGCAGCATTTCGGTGGGGGTTGGGCGTTTATTTCCCTGCGCGGGATGGCTGCGGGAGCCGCACCGTCCCTCGGGGGACGAGCATCCCCGGCGCGGGCCGGACTACAGCCCCCGTCATGCCGCGGCGCGGGCGGGCGGTGGCGGCGAGCGCGCCTGCGCCGCCAGACGTGGCAGCAGCCGCAGCGGCGGCGGGTCCGGAG
>VZTR01029506.1:29761-44110 GCA_013400775.1 Chaetops frenatus | reverse complement strand
TCACTTTTCAACCCATGACAATCGAGTTTCAGAAACTATATCACAGTAATCCCACTTAAATTGACAATTAAAGTGTGTTTTGCTTATGGCTGGCTTCAGACACCCTGTGCAATTTACTAAGTAATAGGAAAAATGTCATTTGCTATATGCAAACTTCTATTAGTATTCTTTGCCGATTTAGGTTTATAACTTTGAGAAAGACGGTTAGCGAGATTTTCTTAGTGCACTGCAACCTTACACTTTATTTATGAAACTTTTCTATATAGTGTCAGCATTACAACAAAAATACCTTTGCATAGTTTTCCAATATGCTATTAAAATAAGCGTGGATTGATTTGATGTAGCATTAAGTAGACGAGGGAAGACTTGAGAGTAACAGAGTCACATCAGCTTATAAATTTACAGAGACAATGAGACTCATGCCTTTGCTTTGTAGAAAATCATAGATGAGAGCAAAGTGTATCTGCCTCTCAAAAACATGTCCACTGTGAGAGGCTAGCTCTTTGTGAAAGCAGTCTTATTCACCTGCAAGTCATAGAATCATTTCTTTCTAAACGCAACATTTATAGAATCCAAAGTTTCTGTCAGTCATTTATGTGTTCCTTAGTGTAAACCCAAAGATGGTACATCTCATATTAAATTATAGAGGATAGCAGTATTTAATACTTACACTTTCTAGGCTATTTCTGTTTTCCAGAGTAACATGAAGAACAATTTTCTCTGATGTGTAAGGAAAATGAGTTACCTATTTCAGAAATTAGTATAATAGCAATGTTAAAATTACCACAAAGAAGTCACATAATGGTCATGGTTAGGAAATTGGCTTTTTTTTTTTTTTTTTTTTTAATTCCCTTTAAACAAAAAAAGCCTGTATTGTCCCAGAAGATTTTTGGGTATTTTTTGCAGCTTTTGTGTTCCTTTACCAATATCTTGTAAGGATGAAAAACCTTTAACACATTTTTTAATTCTTTTACCGATCTGTCAATAAATCATTTTCATGAATAAAGTTTTGTAAGAAAAATTATTAAGAAAAATGTCAAACCAGTCAATACAAACCAACTGCTATAGTATAGTTGTGATGGTTATGCACAGTGTCATAATTTATTTGGACTATATTAAAATCTATACCAGGATTTCATTATTTTTCTGAAGCAGCTAATTTAGTATGATAAATTGAATTCTATCTTCAGCCAGTAAAGAGATGTGAACTCTACCCAAAAAAGATGCCACAATGCCAGTTCTCCTGTAAGGTTTCTTATTTTCAGTGTAGCTGAAACCATGAAAACTTCTTAACTTCTTACAAAAATGTTTTGCTGTAAAAATTTGGTTCCTGTGTCTACAGAGTTCATTGTATTACCATGAGCAGACATTAATCTGTTTTTCAGAAGGTGTATGTCATATCATAGCATAGCATGTGTTAATAAGACTTTCATGCTTTAACCTGGTACTATTCATAAGACAGGTACACATCACATGACTATTTCAAACCCATCCAGGACTAAATGAAGGACCTGTCCTATATCACTGAATCCTGTGGGGAAGAAACACCTTGGAAATTTTGTAGACACCAGAAAGTCACTGCCAAAGACAGAAGCATTAAGCAGTTCATTAGATTTTTTCTGTGCTGAGTGCTGCTCTCTAAAATAGCAGGATGCTGGGATACACCACAGTCTACTTTTACCTATGCAGCTGTTGAAAAGGTTTGTTACCTCCTTGCAGATAGAAGAGTGACAGTGCAGGTGCTAATCAGGCCTGTGGGGCTGAGCAGGATAATGGCTGGCTCATCTGCTGCAATCTGACAGCTGAAATTGCTCAAAGAGTTTCAGGCCCTAACAGAGACACACTTGGCCAAGAGAGTGCTCTGGTGCCATTTGTCTGCCAATCTGCTTGGGGACCATGTTGTTGTTTACAAGACTGCATGGAGAGCATGAAAAATACCAAATTTGTATTCTAGTCAGGTTCCGCTCATTATAAAACAGCACAGAGGGTACTTGGCACTGCAGAAGAAGTGACCCAAAGCAGCTTACCTATAACTCATTATGTGTTCCTGGCGGATAAGAAAAACAGCAAGCACCTAAACACCATGAGAGGGTGAACTCTTCCAAATAAGACAAACTGATTTTGGTCTGGAGCATTACTACTGGGAGGTGCTGGCTCTGCTTTCTCCATGATTTGCTGTCAAGTTTCCTTGTTCAGACATCACAGGTTCTCCATTTTGAGGTTTCTGTTTTAAATAAAAATACTATGAATTCTGATTTCCTGTTCTGCCATTTACCTCTGTATTGCTCCATAAGTATTTCTGCTGACTTCTTGGAATAATGACACATTTACCATGACGATTAAGAGCACCAGGATCTGGGTTTTCTTTCTTTGCAAAGAGCAGGATATATTTCATTTATTCAACAAATTTTAAATTATCTGATTTCTCAGATAATAATAATAATTCAGAGGTGTTAAATATTTAGGGAACAGGACTATATTCAGAAAAAAAATCAATGTTTGCTACTAAAATTCTGAAAGATTTTCAGATACTTTTTGACAAAGGAAGCTGAGTTAAATTCACTATAATTCATATCTGAGGATTTGACTTAGTGGAGATAAATATTTTGAACAAGATTTATCTCAGTCAACTTAAAACATCCAAAATGTGGATGTCCAGTCAAATCTAAAAGGATAAGGATAGTCATAGAGAAATTAGCATCTGATTTCTTAGAAATCCATCTTGTGGGCCATAATTTACTCTGGCCGTGTTGACTAATGTACTGAGAATCTTTCTATTGTAGATGGTGATCTTGTTTCTTCAGAAACCAGGACTACATAAAACCAGCTTCCTCCTCCTCCAGCCTCTAAAATTATGTCAGTGTAACCCAGCTTCAAGAAACAAAATAAAAGCATCAATCCCAGATGGAAAGTTGGCTGAAAAAACAACAGGTGCAAAAACAGATCTAAAATTCCTGGCTTCTTCATGCTTTTCTCTTCACGATTTAGGTGATCAACACATTTGCCAGCAACATGTCTTAATAGAAAGTATGTGTTCCCAGATTAAAAAAAAACGAGTTAAGGAATATAAAGGAGAAAATAAAATAGGTGCAAAATAAGAGAGATAGAACTTTATCAGGATCATGGCATTAAAAAACCTTTATATTTTTACTTGTTTATTTTTATTTCATGAAAAAAAATAGGGTTCTCTGTGTCAATTATTTGATTTTGAAATACTATAATTTGCACTCACCCTTTTGCTCTCAATGCATTGTAGAACTTGGTATCTGTACTGCTATTTTATTCTAAATTCAGGCTAAAACCAAAGTGTTAAAATTTAGCGCAAAAAATTTGAGACCTCACACCAATTTTGGAAATATTAAGTAGGAAACTGAAACTTTCTATAGAGCTAGAAAGCTGGAGAAAACATGAATCATTAACACTACCTCTACTGGGTCTTTGGACTTTTTACTATAGCAGAATCTATTTCAATATTTTAACTCTTCAAGATGTATTTCAGTCGTTTTCTTTGGCATACTAATAAAGGCAGTCTCCTTCCTGTTCCTTTCCTCCCTTCTTCTCTAATATACTATTGTATATTAACTTTTCATATGTAAAGAATAGTAGTGTTTGGCTTGCAGTTTTTTGCTAAGATATGTTTCTGTGATGTATTCCATGTACTCAGGGTGGGACTATAATACTAGAGGGAAGCTTCCAAAAATTTATTCTATTTCCTGTTAGACTGGACTGCACCCATTGCTCAAAGTTTTTAGTCAGGTGACATATGGCCTCTTCTCCCAGGAAATTAGTGAGAGGAAAGGGGGATGGCTTCAAGTTGCACCAGGGGACGTTCAGGGTGGATATTGGGAAAAACATCTTCTCTGAAAGGGTGTTCAAACATTGGAACAGGCTGCCCAGAGAAGTGATGGAATCACCGTCCCTGGAAGTGTTCAAAAAAGGAGGGGATGTGGCACTTTGCACTGTGGTTTAGTGGTCATGGTGGTACTTAGCTGAACGTCAGACTTGATGGTCTTGGAAGTCTTTTCCAACCTTAATGCATCTATGATTCTGTATTTCCTGATAACAAAAGATGGCTTTAATCAGATTGCTTATCAAACCAAAAGATGAAAGACATCTGTATAGCTGTGCACAGTACTCTTAACTACTTTTGCTGAGTTACAGGGTAGAAGGCTTCCTCCCCAGATGTTTATTCTGGCAACTTCATCAAAATCCATCTTCACCAAAACTTCATCAAAATAAAACACAGCAAGCAAGAGCTTTGCCAAAGATATTAATGTTACAGAAATGATTTGGCTGAGCCTTAAATGCTATGGTACCTGAAATTTTTGGAACAGATGAAGATGTGTCAGGTATGATCTGTGCATAGCAGCAGGTATCTTCTCCAGGTAGCAAGGGAAAGCAACCCTTTCTACTTTCTGCCAACAAACTTCCCCAGAGTTGACAGTAGACATTTCCTGGATCTAGTAAGTCAACTTGGTTCAGAATGAATGACAGAATGGCAGTAGCCAAACACTGCTCAAACTCAATTTTAAGTGCCACAAAAGAGTGTGTGGATATTGCAAATGGAATAGAAATCTCTCAGGACCCTGTGCACATAGGCTTAGAGGCAGAGAAGAATGCCGGGGCTGATTTGAAACCTTCAGAGAAATTGAGATACATAAAGCCACACTGACATGAAGCAAGACTGTAGATTTGGTTTTAAACAAATAGAAACATGCCTTAAAGTGCCTTAAGCAAATAAGAAGTTGTATTAGGAGAAAAACCCTAAAGTCCAGTTTAAAGTTCAGTAATATAACCTTTTACAAAATTAACTAAACTCTAGACGTAACATAAACATAGCATAGCGTTGTTAGATAGAAAGACAGACTATGTGTGTAGACCCTGTGTAAGAAATGACAACCATTGTCATATTGCTGTGTTAGACCAGGATAGGTACAAAAAGATTGTAACAGAATCGTATTTGTAGATGACTGGATAATTTATTATTATAAAGCATTGTGTTGGGGCTAGCAAAAAAACTTCTGCTTCTACTTCTGCTTTAACTTCTGCCTGGGATACTGAGACTTTATACAACATGGCTTTTAGCATAATGGCATAGGCTGTAACGCCTTAAACTTCTCACCCTCACAAGACTAACTGCACTATGCAATAAAAGACTTTTACAACAAACAGCAACTGCTCCTCGTCCCTCTGTTGACCCACCACAACCTTGACACATGGATGTGTTGCCTCTAGCACGAGCCAATTTCCAAAGCCGTCAGAGAGATCAACCTCCACCTATGTATATTTTAAATATTTCAGGAGAAAGAAAGCAAGTAAGAAAGAAAGAAAGAAAGAAAGAAAGAGTTCAAGACTTAAAAGTCTGATGGAGGCAGTACAAAGGATTCTGGAAAGTAAAAAGTAACAGGAAAATTTATAGATTAAAAAAATTCTAAGTCAAAATGATTGTCACATACATCTGTTTAGTCTTCTTTTTCTCCATGTATGCAGACACTATGTTAAAGGAATTTTTAAGTATCATTTCATTTATAAAATACTAAATGGTGGGAGAAGAGTGAAACCACCAGTTTTCTAATAAGCTGTTATAGTACATTTTTATCACTGCTTCTTAGTATGGAGTCTTCTTTTCAAATCCATTTTGGCAAATTTAGAAAGATAAAAATAACCTCAAAAACAGACACTGGAACATCTTATGTACAGTCAGCAGAGGTAAAAAATCTAATAGTTCAAATCCTGGCTAAATGGATACATTTAGAGAAGAAATTAGTATTTGGTTTTTTTGCAAATAATGAAGAGAATATATTTTCCTACTTTTTATATATCCAAATAGCATACTATTTCCTGAGTGTTTCTTGCAAAGCATTATGACCCAGAATGCATCTCTGAGTCACTTTTTCTGAAAACAGGCTTCTATAGTGTAGACAATTCCTTCAATATTCCCATATATATTTTCTTGATTTATAAAATATTTTGTTGGACTGTGATTACACTATGACAGTAACTTCTCTATTGTTTTATATCCCAACAATATAAAAAAAAGTCATCCATAAAGATAAAATTTTTTCATAGCTGCTGGTAAATAAATAGGATTTTCTATTAGTCACCAGAAAAGGAGTCCCATTAAAAAAAAACAAACAAACCAACCAAACAAACAAAAAAACCAACCAAACAAACAACACAACTCCCTCCAAAAAAAATTAACCCCAACAAAAACCAATAACAATAACCCCCCAAAACATCTAGGGGGAAAAAAAAATAAAAAATAAGAAGAAAAAGAAAACAAGAAACAAGAAGAAGAATAACAGTTGGTATGGAATTGTCAAGAACAAATACTCTAAAAACTGTCTGATCCCTTTCTGTAATAGAGCAACAGATCTAATCTATAGAACACAAACTGTAAATGTATTTCTTGATTATAAGGAGCCATTTGGCATGTTTTCACACGATGTCCTGAGGCAAAAAAGTCACAGATAGACCAATGATTCTACAAGAATATTAGGTGAAAATAATTTGATAAAGGAAAAAGCAGCTCACAGGTCTAAATAGTTATATTTCTGTAACAAAAAATCAGTGTGGGAATGACTGCTGTTTATAGAAGAGATTTTCATACAAAATAAGAGAGTTGTAAAGAAGAAAGTACTTGTGCATAACATCGCTGAAGTATGGTCCCTGTCTCTTAATCTTTTATAACCAGTATTTGGTTAGAAACTGTAAGGAAGCCACAGAGAAATCTGAGCTCTATAATGGTCTCTCACAATAATAAAAACATGTAGTAAGCCTAAGATTCCTCTTATTTAATCATAACCATTTAATAGTGAGTTCTGACTTGATAGTTTCACTGACTTCTCTTAACACCATATTTGTGAACTGAACATGACCCTTGAGCTCAGACCAGGCCACTTTTTCTGTTTCTGGAGATGGGCAAATTGTTCATTATTACTTTGAACTTGGAAACCCCAGTAATTCTGATGCCTAAATTGGCTAGTGTAATAGGCAATCTGAAAACAGGCTGCTTAGCAATTGGAAACCTGAGCCTTAGCATAAGGAAATCTGACAAAGATATTCTGGGCCTTTTGGAAGTCATTCACAAAAGACTTCAGTGGTCAAAATATTGCCATTGGTGATTCTCAGAAAGGAAATAATTTCTGAAGACAGATATGATAAAAGTTTCCAGTATACTAGGAATGCAAAAGGACTTTAGACATGGGACATACCACAAAATGAAGATCAAAAAACAAGTAAGATAATATGTCAAGACAGTACTATGGTAATATAGGACTGATGAAAAATATAAATACAGTAAAAAAACAAAGAGAACTCTGCCATAAAAAGTGCTGTAAATTGGAACCTTTAAACCAGACAAAGTCTACAGTATATTTGTTACTAAGCATGCATTCTTTTAATAGACAGACCAACAATAAAACTCTTCCTTAGGAAAGAGATGAAGAGAATAATTACTTATTAAGTGAAAGCAGACTAAAATATTTAATATCTGATGGAAATTTGAATGGGCTGGGAAGGTTAATTCCTTTGCTTTTTGGCAGTAACATGATTTTCTTAATGTCCTCAAGTGGTCAGGGCTGCAATTTTATAATTTTTCAGAAAGCAGCACTTCCAGCACTAGAATGACCACGCCTGCAGCAGTGATTAAATGCTGAAGACAGAAGAGTAGTTCTTGCTAGTGAAATTTGTGACCCTGTGAGTTGAAGCACCTGGATTTACTTTGTAGATATCGTGTTTGAGTATTGATCAAGCCTGACCTTGCTTGTTCTAGGAGACTCTAAGGTCATAACTCACAGCAGTACGGCCACAGGGCATCAGTATCCACACCCAGAGGATTCAATTGCCTTTCTGGTTTTTGCTTGGATGTGTTTTCTTTTAAAAGTTGCACCCCTTTTTATTTACCAAGATGTCACGTTCCAATGTGGTGAACAGTGAGGAGTTCTTTCAAAAAGACATAGTCAGGAACAGAATTAAGACAAACGAGGCAGACATTGTATCTGAGAACCGTTTATTTGGACCAAAAATGAGAAGGAGTTGCCCAGACAAAAGAGGGCTAGAAGAGAGGGATAAGAAGGAAGGAAAAATGGAAAAGGACTGGGGGAGAGGGGAGGAAGAGAGAAGGCAGAGAAAAGAGGACATTACTACCAGTGAGTCAGGGAAGTGCTGTCAGTGTCCATGTAGCAGGGTGTGTGAGCTGCCTGCCTGTGCTCAGGCTGTGTCTGACCGGGCTCAGAGAGGCGTGGCTGCACAGGTGCGGCTCCCACAGCCGTGGCTCCGGACACTTGGTGAGGACACACGGTGAGTGGGCGGTTGGACAGGAGGTCCAGGAGCCTGGACAGAGTCATGGCGAGGGTAGTGGCCACCAGCTGGATTGGGGTGGCAGAGCAGAGTGGACTGCTNTCAGGGAAGTGCTGTCAGTGTCCATGTAGCAGGGTGTGTGAGCTGCCTGCCTGTGCTCAGGCTGTGTCTGACCGGGCTCAGAGAGGCGTGGCTGCACAGGTGCGGCTCCCACAGCCGTGGCTCCGGACACTTGGTGAGGACACACGGTGAGTGGGCGGTTGGACAGGAGGTCCAGGAGCCTGGACAGAGTCATGGCGAGGGTAGTGGCCACCAGCTGGATTGGGGTGGCAGAGCAGAGTGGACTGCTCGGCAGGGTTGAATGTGGGCAGCCTGAGCAAGGACGCAGGGGTGAAATGGCAAGGCAGCGGTGAGGGACACAGCGAGGCAGGGCAGCGTGAGGGCGAGCAAGAGTCAGCGAGGGCAGGAGAACCAGAAGGCAGGCTGGGGCCAGGACAAAGGAGGGAGAGAGCCAGCCAAGGGACAGCAGCGGGCCCTGGCAAGCAGCCACGCTGAGCTGTGANAGCCTAAGATTCCTCTTATTTAATCATAACCATTTAATAGTGAGTTCTGACTTGATAGTTTCACTGACTTCTCTTAACACCATATTTGTGAACTGAACATGACCCTTGAGCTCAGACCAGGCCACTTTTTCTGTTTCTGGAGATGGGCAAATTGTTCATTATTACTTTGAACTTGGAAACCCCAGTAATTCTGATGCCTAAATTGGCTAGTGTAATAGGCAATCTGAAAACAGGCTGCTTAGCAATTGGAAACCTGAGCCTTAGCATAAGGAAATCTGACAAAGATATTCTGGGCCTTTTGGAAGTCATTCACAAAAGACTTCAGTGGTCAAAATATTGCCATTGGTGATTCTCAGAAAGGAAATAATTTCTGAAGACAGATATGATAAAAGTTTCCAGTATACTAGGAATGCAAAAGGACTTTAGACATGGGACATACCACAAAATGAAGATCAAAAAACAAGTAAGATAATATGTCAAGACAGTACTATGGTAATATAGGACTGATGAAAAATATAAATACAGTAAAAAAACAAAGAGAACTCTGCCATAAAAAGTGCTGTAAATTGGAACCTTTAAACCAGACAAAGTCTACAGTATATTTGTTACTAAGCATGCATTCTTTTAATAGACAGACCAACAATAAAACTCTTCCTTAGGAAAGAGATGAAGAGAATAATTACTTATTAAGTGAAAGCAGACTAAAATATTTAATATCTGATGGAAATTTGAATGGGCTGGGAAGGTTAATTCCTTTGCTTTTTGGCAGTAACATGATTTTCTTAATGTCCTCAAGTGGTCAGGGCTGCAATTTTATAATTTTTCAGAAAGCAGCACTTCCAGCACTAGAATGACCACGCCTGCAGCAGTGATTAAATGCTGAAGACAGAAGAGTAGTTCTTGCTAGTGAAATTTGTGACCCTGTGAGTTGAAGCACCTGGATTTACTTTGTAGATATCGTGTTTGAGTATTGATCAAGCCTGACCTTGCTTGTTCTAGGAGACTCTAAGGTCATAACTCACAGCAGTACGGCCACAGGGCATCAGTATCCACACCCAGAGGATTCAATTGCCTTTCTGGTTTTTGCTTGGATGTGTTTTCTTTTAAAAGTTGCACCCCTTTTTATTTACCAAGATGTCACGTTCCAATGTGGTGAACAGTGAGGAGTTCTTTCAAAAAGACATAGTCAGGAACAGAATTAAGACAAACGAGGCAGACATTGTATCTGAGAACCGTTTATTTGGACCAAAAATGAGAAGGAGTTGCCCAGACAAAAGAGGGCTAGAAGAGAGGGATAAGAAGGAAGGAAAAATGGAAAAGGACTGGGGGAGAGGGGAGGAAGAGAGAAGGCAGAGAAAAGAGGACATTACTACCAGTGAGTCAGGGAAGTGCTGTCAGTGTCCATGTAGCAGGGTGTGTGAGCTGCCTGCCTGTGCTCAGGCTGTGTCTGACCGGGCTCAGAGAGGCGTGGCTGCACAGGTGCGGCTCCCACAGCCGTGGCTCCGGACACTTGGTGAGGACACACGGTGGGGGGGCGGTTGGACAGGAGGTCCAGGAGCCTGGACAGAGTCATGGCGAGGGTAGTGGCCACCAGCTGGATTGGGGTGGCAGAGCAGAGTGGACTGCTCGGCAGGGTTGAATGTGGGCAGCCTGAGCAAGGACGCAGGGGTGAAATGGCAAGGCAGCGGTGAGGGACACAGCGAGGCAGGGCAGCGTGAGGGCGAGCAAGAGTCAGCGAGGGCAGGAGAACCAGAAGGCAGGCTGGGGCCAGGACAAAGGAGGGAGAGAGCCAGCCAAGGGACAGCAGCGGGCCCTGGCAAGCAGCCACGCTGAGCTGTGATGCAGTTGTTTTTCATACCCTCCTGGCCCCTCCCAAAGTCTGCCTGCGGACAGGAGACCATTGATCTGGTCCAAAATTTCTTTGTGCTCATTAGTGGAGACCTCTTCACCACCTGATTAGAGAAGCCCCTCCACAGTGTCTTCTAATGACTGCCCCATGTGAGGCGTTGCCAGGCGAAGTCTCCCAGGACACGAGGGTTCCCTCACTCCTGGCTGCCCCCTGCAAATGGCACGTGTACACACCCTCCCCTCTAATGTCTCTGACAATGCTGACAACCAGGGTTGAGGCAAACTCAAATGGCTGAATCCAAACTAAACTGGTTCCTCACACAAGATACATGCTTTCAGCTGTTCTTTAGAAAGACCAGCTACAGAAGGATTATGTGAGAAGGTAGCCTCACAGATAAAAATTTGGAAGGTTTATTAATTATCGATTAGAGACCTCAATAGGCAATCTGCCCAAAACACAAAGGAAAGGGTGACAGCACTGGGTGCTTGACCTGAGACAGTCAAGGCCAGAGGCACAGCTCATGACTGGGGAGGTTACATTTTATACCCCGAAGCTTGGGGAAATCCCTCCCCCGGCCCTGCCTTCTGGAAGCATTGCTGTTGGCTCGTTGATCTCCAAGGTCTTCACACTGACTGGTTGGTTGGCTCAATATCATCCAGGGATCTTCCTACTGGATTCTCAATTGTCCAATAGTGCTCTTGGGACCATGCCCTTATGATAATGAGGTTTACACCCACTTCTAGAAGATTCTCACCCCTACTCATTACATATAATAACTACTTTGAACCAATTTACAGTTTTATTAAAATTAATGAGCAATTTAATAACTCATTAACAATTAACCCACTATTAACTATACAAAAGCCAACCTTTACCACCCCCTTCCCACTTATAACAATTAAGTAATCTTCCTGCAATACTTTCAACTGTAGAAGAGTTTTGACAAGAAAAAGAAACATGATTTATTAAATAGTAGTAGAGGGTGAAACTGAGATCAGAAAGTATTTAACTTCATAGAAATCTTTAACTTTTCTGTAAATTCAGATCTGCTCTGCTCTGAAATTAGTAAACTCAATGACAGTTCATAATTTTACTCAAGCTGTGAGTTTTTCTGTTTTCCTTAGATTGATTTTGGTGTTTTTAATTCTGTTATTCACAGATGCAGTCTTTAAAGAAACTAACCTGAATGCATTGCTAAAAATTCTTGGTGGAAAAATATAAGATAGTCTTGGGAAAAAAAAAAAAATTGATGGAGAGGTAATTTTAATTCTTTCTTCTTTCTAATTAACCTCTGAGGGCTTTGAGCACACATAAAAAAAATTTGATTCCTCTTTTAATACGCTAAGCATTATTTTTACTCTTATTGGTTTGGAAACTTAATAAGTAAACGAGACACACTTAGTAGATTATAAAGGTAATTTTCATACCTATTAAGTCTTATTTTGTTGCACAAAAATTGACTTTCCTAGATCTTCTTTTACAATCTTTTATGTTTACATTAACAGAAAAACCAGGTTATATTATATGTTTTACTGTTTTCCCCAAATACCAAAACAAGACAGACCTCTCCTAGAAGCAGATGCATAATAAAAATATGCAATATCAATGTGTTATTTTTCTTGGAATATTTCCACTTCTTATGGATCCTCCAAATTTTTTCACATTTATGGACTCTGACCACTGTTCGTTGCCACAATCATAACTCAAAATTTTTTTGTCTTCATGTCTTGTGTTTGTGATATTAATCTTGCTCCAGCTGTGTTTCACATGTTTAGGTTGATTCAAGCTAGGATATTTTTACATGTGTAGGATTCAACTGCATAACACAGAGTTTGTTAGCAATTGACACAGAACCATAGAATATCCCAAACTGCAGGAGAACAACTTCTGGGCAATATTATCCATTGCTTACTAAGACAGGTTCTATGAACTGGATGTGGACTACAAACAAGCACTGCCAAAAGCAAATGGATGTGGTCTCCTTTAGGTCTGCTGGCAGTTTTTCCTAATGGGAAGGGAGAACAGTAATTACTGTTTGTGCACAAATACTAGGAGGCCTAGATTAGCTTTCTATCAAGGGTCTTTATTGAATGTTAATAAGAAGTGGTTCCCCTCTCTGGATTCCTATATGTAATGTCTTTTAAATGATATTTGATTTTTCTACAATGTTAATTCAATTATTTTTCCCTTTTCAGCCATTCTTTATATTTTTCTCAGTCTCCTTTTCTTCCACCCATCCTTCAATAAAATGCACATAAGGATTTTCTTCACTAGACCAAGGAAGGAAATAAATTGCAGTGCAAATCACTGAAGCATCACACAAAGAGCTACAGTTACCAGCTTCCTTTGGGGAGTGGGAGAGAAAGAAGAAAGGCTTTGTGTATTTTCTAACAAAGCCTGTTTCTGAAATCATAACAAATTCACTTTGCTATGGGGCCAGCAGGTCTAAGGACAGTCTTTCTACTTAAAGACTCTCAGAATACAGAATTCAATAGCTGTTATTTTTTGCAGTATTGTGCATTTTTGGTTTTTTNTTTTTTTTTTTTTTTTTTTTTCCTCTCCTAGTTCATTCTGGTTTTATTTCTGGAGGAAGGTTGAACATAAATAAGTCAGCCTTTCAACTTAGGCCTTTCTAAAATTGTCAGGTATCTCTCTCTGAAATACTTTCAGAGGTACTTGAAACTCATGCTAAATTTCTTCTACAAATAGTAAAGATTTTGGGCAGCTGATTTTTGCTTTGCTTTGTTTCAGTTTTTTTAGTGGGTGGGTTGAGGAAGGCTGGTTTTAGTTTTTCTATAAGTATTTTAAGTTTTTATTACTATTAATTAAAAAATAAAAGTACAAACATCCCTTTGGGAGTTGGTTAGAAAAAGAGGGGAGAGGGATGGGAAGCAGGTAAGGAAGAAAATTAAATTATTCAGTCTTTAAATGTCCTAGAAATTTTCTGGAAATTGGAAAAGACCTGGAAAGAGAATAGAATCCACTCAACTTGATAGATAGGTAGCTCCCTTCCTCTATTCCTGTAGCACACATAGGACTTTAATATCTCCAAATTCCCTGAGGGGAATTAGAGTTATTAGATGACTGCTGGCATTTTGTTCAGCAAAAAAACAAAGCAAATATGGAGGAGTTATAAACACTAATTAATGGCAAATATTTATGAAACTTTATTTACTATCCTTGGTGCTTATTTTGCTTTACTAATTGTGGGTGGAAGGACTAATTCCTTTTGTACTCATTACCGGTGTCAGTCAAGAAGAACTGTTGCATCAGCAGATTAAACATGGCATAAAAGTGAAATGAGTGAAAAAATCTGGGCAGCATGGAGCTGGACAAAAACCAGGAGCACAGGACTGCTCATGAATATCCATCTGAAACCCGCAGGTTGGTCATTCTGTAAAACTTAAAATTTCATTGAATTCTGTGATCCTTAGACTTTTAACCCATTCACTTGCATACAATTGATTATATCTGCCAGTCATAGATAATTCATTGCTGATAGATCATCTTAATATGTTAACCAAAATAATTATCATCAACTATTTGTAGCTGAATCACTGATAATATCACTGATCAGATTTAGTTTAGGTTTTTATTGTTACATTCAAATATATATATTATATATAATATATATAA
>VZTR01029505.1:363637-384693 GCA_013400775.1 Chaetops frenatus | reverse complement strand
AACGTGCTGAGGTAGCTTTCTAGAGGAGTTAACTCTTCATATCTACAGATTATGTACAGAACTGGCAGCCAAAGCCCTCCCTGAGTTTGGGGAAAGCTTTTGAATGGAGCAAAAGATTATTTTATGCTTTCTTGTTAGAAATGTGTCCAATTACAGTTGGTTTTTTTTGCATATGAGCACATCTGCTGAGACCTGCTGCAAATTTACTTGCTTGAGAAAACAACTCAGCCATCTGATGGTGACACTCATGACTGAAGTCCTGAAATGAATTTGGCCCATTACAGTGGTGACAATATAAACAGTTTTGAGGAATCAAACAGCCCCTGTATTACAAAACAGCAGTTGCATAAAATATTCTGTCTGCTTTGATAAAAATGTGTCTACATTTTTTGTCTTTTTATTTAGAAGAAAAATTGTTGGGGGGAATTAGAATTCATGTTTCAAAATAACTTTGCTGGTTATGTTACTCTTGTGCTCATCTACATATATCTGTTTGGGGATTGTAATCACTTATTAACCAGAGATTTTCATCCTTGTGACTAGTACTCCAAAATTCTGTAGCTGGGTTTCCCTGTGTGTATTTTTGCTACTTGGATCTGTCACTCCTGTATGTGCTCGCACAAACTGTCTGTGGCTGTGGTTCAGAAATTGTAGCTTTGCTCTGGTTTTTTGTCCCCAAAGGAATAAGAAGTCAGTTTGCATTTCAGGCTGTTGTTATTGTCTCTTCTGTTTTCTCAGCAATTTTTTTCTCTTGGCTTAGTTGTTCAAGACATAATGCCCATGTAAAATTTAGTGGGATAAAATAAAAAAGGTTAATATTTTTCATTTTTCAGTTCTGTGTAAACATGAAGAGCAGTTTTTAAGGTTGAATATTAATAAGCACTGTAAAGGCATACATTTTTAATGTGGCTGCTGCCCACATTTGAAATTAGGTCATTCAGTTTTTCTTCATGTTGTTTATTCCAGCAGTTAATACATCACATGAAAGTAGAGTTCAAGACCAGTGGTTTTTACTAATTAGAAGGCTGAAGGTTGTATTTGGAAGGCAAAACATAAAACTATTTATCTATTTTATCTCTAGTAACTCTTGAAGAAGCTGGTAAACGTAGAAAGGAAATAGAGGCAAGACCATGTGTTTTAAGTTGTATTTTGCAGTCTCTCCCAGTTGGAAACAGGACAGGAGTCTGATTACAAATATTTGCAGCATGCAGTTGGAGATGTGCCAGGATGGCTCTACAAAACATTTGCACTGGGGTTTTGGTGGAGATTGGCATTGTTGTTAACTTACCCAAGGAGTTCTAAAGGTTAGTCAAAGCAAAAGTTGATCTTTTTAAGGGATTACAAATTAGTCTTTTTCTCTGTGGGAGTATCTTTACTGCCAGATTTCCAATAGGTATATTTTGTAAAAAAAGAAGCAAACTTTTTACATAATTTTTTTAATCCGTGCTTGCATTATTGTTTGCAAGATGCCAATTTATGCAGGCTTAATAAATAATGGCAATGCAGATCTAAATGTTTCATGTCCAATCATGAACAGTAGTAAGTAACAGTAACTCTTAGAAAGCTGAAAATGGTTTCAGCTTTTTGGTTACTATGTACTATCTCTTGCAAAGCTACATAAAAGTTAAAATGTATACAAATGGGCTCCTATAAAGATACAAAAATAATGCTTATCAGGTGTCTGTAGTTGTCACACTTGGAATGAAGTATAATGTTGTTATGTTTAAAGCAAGTTAGACTACTACAAAAATAATCAAAATGTTGTCTTTTCTTTCAGCTCCAGCGGTAAACCGATTCACCAGGCGTGCATCAGGTAAGCCAAATGGAGTTTCGTATGTCCATATAATAGTGGAAACGTTATGCTGACAGTGATTGTCATGTAAAATATAGTATGACATTAGTCAAATTTCTTTAAAGATCTGGGACTTGGGCTAACCTCTAATTTGTTACCTGCTTTACTGAAAAACGTAGCCTAGGTTTCAGGTCATGGAACTTGCATGAACCCTTCTTGTTGCGGTAGAATTTATTAAAAACCTAAGCTTTTTTTGTTTTCCCCTCTAAAGAAAATAATTTCAGTCCTAGCAGAACTGAAGGTTGAAAGCAAGAACTGAATGTAATCTGAATGTAAGCAGGGTTACCTAGCTTACTTCACAGACTTCCTGAAACTGCAATTTCATGATCGGCTGTGCATGAGGAAATGTATGACTGTGTTGGAAATCTCACTGTTTTCCAAACCCAGGCTGGTTTGTGTGCATGGTGTGTTGTTGTGCTGTGCAGAGCTGGCAGATTGGGTCTGGAAGCATCATTCATATGGTGGTGGTGTGTTGTGTTGGGTGTGCACCTGCCTTGCCTGGTGCTGGTTTGTGTGTTCTTCAAGTTAACTTGGTTCTTGCTGGCTCAGAGGACTCTTTACTTTACTTCCGTTACATGTAACAGATCCCTCCAAATTATGTATCATTAAAAGTTAATATTCTTGGCCTTTCCTTACTGTTCTGCTATGCCATGTCCTTTGTGCTGAATTTTTGATGGCTTTTTTCTCCCGAAGCATGAGGCCCAGAATCTGGATCTTATTTAAAGTACTGTGATCTGAAAATGTGGCATAAAAGTCACCCTGAAATGTAATGAGACTCATGGCTGACTCATAAAAGTCAGGAGAGCAGGAGATATGAGGTGCTCTTAGTAATTTCATTAATGTTTAACATCCAAGTATAAAATGCTCTTTGTTTTCAAATTCAGGTAATTTTAAATAAATGTATTTCATAATGCAGTAAGTCTATTCAGACTTCTAGTTTTGCTAGTTTCAACCTCAGTCAGGTAGTCCTTTGTCAATGTAAAGATACTAGTGAAAATCCTCAGGATTACTGAGAAACTGTAGAGAAGAAAGGAGGTCTGCAGGATTGGTGCATAGCACATCACAGAATCACACAATGGTTTGGGTTGGAAGGGACCTTAAAGATCACCTGATTCCAACCCCCTGCCATGGGCACCTTCCACCTTCCAAGTTGCTCAGAGCCCTGTCCAGCCTGGTCTTGGACACTCTCAGGGATGGGGCATCCACAGCTGCTCTGGGCAACCTGTGCCAGTGCCTGACCACCTTCACCTATGTACCACAAAGTAAGGAAATGTAATTAATTCCAAATATTCTCATGCTTTAAGTCATGGTAATACTTCATGAGGTACTGTAGCTTGAAATGAAAGGAATGATTCGTTAACTGACGCTCAGTAACAGTGAGCAGGGCTCTATGCAAATCACATTTCATGTTTTAAGGAGAATTCTACTGTGACTGATTGATAGCTGACGTTAATGAATGCAGTCCTTCTAACAGATGTGTGAGGAGCTTTTGCATTCAGAGTTTGATTGTTTGAAAAGCTAATACTTGCATACAAAAAAACCCCAATCAGTTATTCTTAATGTTTCTTTAATATTAAATTAACATTTATTTTTAAAAGGAAATTAAAAACGTTATAAGTCTGAAATTTTTGTGCAATTATTGGGGAAATAATTTCTGTGGGGAATTAATATTTCATGTATTTTGGTCTTGTTGTGGAGAGATAAAATAGTTATCATATTCAGAATAATGAGTCAGGTGATGTAGTAAATCAGATGTAAATCATGTGAATACATTTCAAGCTAGAACAAGGTAATACTGCAGTCCACTATGTGTACTATTTTATTAAGTTACTGGTAGCTTTAATAATTAAAACAACTATTTTTCAAACAAGAAAGCCTGTGAAAGGTGATAGTTCTTACTTTTCTTCTTAACTGATAAATGACTGTCAGAGGTACAGTACATTTAAGAAACTTGATTGATAAAATATAAAATTAAAAATATAAATCAGACTTTGCTGATAATATAAACATTTCACAGGGATGCTTGCAGTCCTAACCATGTTTTTAAATTTTTTTTTTAAATTGAACAGTTGTCTGTGTAGATTAAGGCAATCAAGATACCTCACAAGTGGAAAAGCTAAATAGTAGCTGTTAGGTTTGGGTTTTTTTGTTTGGTACCTTAATAGCCTTCTGTAGTCAAAGCTGATGCTCATGTTTAAGAAATGTCATATGTATTATGCAGGTAATACAAGTGAAATGTAGGGGTTTTTTCATCAGATATGAATTTCTCTTAATTTTAGGCTGTTTGACTAAGAGTTATTTTTAAATTTGATATGTGCAATATTTTTGATTCTTGAGTGCTTTTGAAGATTTTCTTCCGTTCAATATTTCTCCAAACTAGTGATGAATATTTGGAGAGTTAGCTGTAGAATGTGGTTTCATGCTACATCTGATTAATGATACTGCAGATTGATTCTGGGAGTGTGTGATTTCAGGGTCCCTTTTTGTCATGCCTCTGCCCATAGGTTCTCTGTACTTCTCTTGCACAGACCTAGGAATTGTGCTGCCCTGAGGATGGATTGATTTAAATAAAACAGGTATACTTGAGGTTCTGGTGCATTGATTTGCATTGGGTTTCCAATATTTCTACACAGAGAACAATAATTCTCTACAATGGGTATTTTGATGTTTCTATTATTCTTTGGGTAATGCCTTGTATTTTACTTGGTTGCATAAGATATAGTTATTTTTCCTAACTGAGACAGAAATTAGGCACCCAGAGTTTAATTGCTGAAGCATCTACTGAAAATAATACAGTACAGCATTTATTATTCAACAGCTGTTCCTGTTAACATGCTGAGAATGTATTAATGAACTGTCATTGGTATGTAGAGGAAAAAAGCAGAAGTAAGCTAGGATAAATTAGCTGTTCTGGAATTCCATTTCTTAAAACTTATTGAGGTACCTAATTAGATATCTCTGATGTGTGTTTATTCATATGTATGTGTATATGTGCAATGTGGGCTCTATACATAAAATACTCTTATAGTGCTGGTGACATAGCTACTCACAGGCTAGTTAATAATGCACTCCATTGTTCTAGACTATGCACAAAGAATAATAGATATCACACTCTTAAAAAGAGTTTAGCAAGAAGAGGAGATTAAAAATACTTTATATAGCTAGAATGAACAATGAGACAGCTGCAAGTGGTTAATCCTTAATTTTTCTTTTCAAATCTGGTGGCACTAAGATGAAGAGAAAGGAAAACAACTGTTGCGGCAATCAAGAGACTTGGATGTGAGAAAAAGGGGACCATGAAGGGCACCCCTTCAGATAGGATGGGGGAGGTTCTGTGCAGCCTTATTTAGGGGAAAATCTGGGAGCAAGTTTGCCAGAACAATTTATTCTTCTTCTTTGTGTAAGGTGCCATTAGGAAGAAAATGACAAAATAAAAGTTTCAGTCTGCAGTATCCTGAACCATTGTGTGGACTGAATTAGTTATGCCCACAGTAGCATTTATATATATCACTGCTACTTTTCAATTTAATATTTCTACAGGAAGCATGACAATGTACTTAAGAAATATGGTGAATTTTACTGCATTTAGACTACAGGAGTCCTGTTAGTGAAGGAATGACTAATTGCTTTCTGAAATTGTGGAAGCATAAGTGATATTAAATTCAATGGTTAAATAGAAACTAGTATTTAGGAAGAGCAAATCAACATTGCTAGCCAAGAATAGAAAATGTCCCTAGGAACAATATTTCACTTGTGATTTTCAATCAACTCAACTATATCGAGTTTTTCTTAAAAAGATTGGCACCCACTTTCCTGTGGCATTTTAAAAATTGTCAGAGAAACGCAGCTTACTGAAATGAAGTGCTGTTCCCTTTCATAGAGTAAGGCAGAAGCTAGGGTTGTACCAAAAATAATGGTGTGGAATTAAGTAACTGTTAAGTCCCCTTTGACATGCTCAGGCGGGATGCAGTGTTGTTGTAGAAGCACATCAAGTGGCCAAAGAAAGAAGAATAAGGAACTTTATTGATGAACCAATAATTACAGTTCTTCAAGAAGAATTACTGGTTCTGCTTGTTCTGAGTGATGAATGAGCCCCAAACTGAATTCAAGTGATGCTGGATTCATCTTTGTTTGTTACACACATGTAGTCAATCCAAAATTTCAAATGTTCACTATGTCACAATTCTCAAATAAGCAAGGATACAGCTGACATACAGTGGTATCTAATACTAAAACTGCCACTGTGGTTAGGAAAACCAGAAGAAAAAGTGCTATCAGAATTTGAGAGTGTATCTACATTGCATGATCAGAGCACAGTAAAGAAGGCATATTGTGGATTGTCAGAGTCCTTCTTACCATCATTGTAACACTTAAATCCTTTGCTGAATAACAACAAGGGTGTGGTGCACTGAGCTGTAGGCGCGTTAGAGGCACTGGATCAGGGAGAATGCTGTGCTTCAGACAGATCCTGGTCCTACTTAAAGCACATGTATGATAGGATATCCAGAGTTGGCAGGAAAGTACAACTCCTGTCCCAGCACAGGACACCCCAAGAGTCACAGCATGTGCCCAAGAGCAGTGTCCAAATACTTTTTGAACTCCATCACACTTGGTGCTGTGACCATTTCCCTGGGGAACTTTTTCCAGTGCCCAGCAACCCTCTGGGTGAAGAAAGTTTTCCTAATGTCCAACAAAAACCTCCCTGGCACAGCTTCATGCCATTCCTTTGGGTTCTGTTACTGGTCGCCCCAGTGAAAAGATCAGTGGCTGCCCCCCCTTCCCCTTGTTAGGAAGCTGCAGACAGCTATGTCTCCCCTCAGTATCCTCTAGGCTGAGTAAGTCAAGTGACCTCATCCACTCCTTGTCTTTCTCCTTCAGACCCTTCCCCATCTTCATAGCCCTCCTTTGGACATTCTGGAATAGCTTTAGATCTTTGTTGTGTTGAGGGATGCAAAGCTGCCCCCAGTACTTGAGGTGAGGCCACCACAGTGCAGAGCTGAGTAGGACAATCCCCTCCCTTGCCTGGCTGGTGATGCCCCTCAGGACATGGGTAGCCCTCCTGGCTGCCAGGGCACTGCTGACTCTTCAACTCTTGGGAATGAACAACTGATCTCAGTGATCTGCCCCACAACACTTCTGGGTCTGTGGAAAAGCTGATAAAAGCTGTTTCCCATTAAATCCATAATTAATTGATCCAGTTTCCTTTCTTTAGTTCCTCTTGCATAGAATATTTGTTGTGCCCTTCTTCTGCTAATGAGACAGTCACAGAAACAAGAGTTTAATCTGCTGTTGTTTCCTCTTATACTTTCTGGCAATATGAGAAAAGTTCCTGTAGAAAAATGAAGTATTAACACAGGCCTAGAGATGCTTAAAGAACACACACATTTGCCTCCACTCCTAGCCATTGTTTTCATTCAGAATGTTTGATAAATAACATCATGATGTTAAACTTGGGAGTACTTGTTCCTGCCCTCTTGTTACCTTGAGATTTGTTGCTTTTGATGCAGATCTGAAGAAGAGCATGTGTGCTCAGAAGCTCTTCTGCCTCCTTCTGGGTTCACTTGTTTTGGCTGTTCTAGTGACAGATTCTGCCTGTGAAAATTTTTCTTCTCTCAGTCATATTGTGTGTATACCAAAACTCTTCCATACTATAGTGTATAGTTGGACAGTAGTATTCTTGTTCAAAAGCAAACAAAATTTGGGCTATCTGCACTACTTCAGGGACTTTTTAAGTGGTTCATATTCAACTTTGATTTATTCCTCTTTTAAAACTCTGAAACCTGAAACATAGATTCTAGCAGGTTGTATCAAAGTGTCTTCTTGTATACATGGTCAGCAGAGGTTGAATATGAATTTTTCAGAGCCCATTGATGGAGCTGGGTTACAGAAATGGGCAAACTATTGCAAATTAATGTCATGCCAGGTTTTAGATACAGCTATGTTCAAGCTGTTTTTGTCATAACACTTAAGGCTTAATAAAAGAAGAAGAGATTTAGTAGATGCATACTATAAGGCAAAGCTTGAGGTGGTGGAGGAAGGGAGGAAAAAAGGCAAGAGAAGGGAGAGAAGGAGATGGTAGGAATAAGTACTAAGCCTTGTGCTCTACGATAGGTTGCTATAGAGAGGGCTCTCAAAGTTGTCCCAAGGAGGTGGCAGGGAATGAGAGAAATAAACAGTGATTGACCAAATTTCTATACCCACAAATATTTAGGCTTTCAAGTAAAGCAATAGACTAAACTGCACAGGAATGTTGTGTTATCTCAGAAGTTGAAAGGAAAGGTAAGACCTTTGCTTGAAGGAGTAGAGGTGTAATTCATACTGCAGCAGTGCATAGGTGATTTCGATAGATGGTTTAGATGATTCATTGAAATCACATCTGTATTTCCATGTTCGTTTAGATGTCTTTGCAATCACATATTTCTTGACTGCATTTATAAACTGACTAAAATGTACAGAGTAATAAGTTTTTAAATTGCACAAGTTGGTAAAGCTAGATAGCAACTCTTTCTTTAGCAAATAGGAGAGTTATAATTTGAGTTTACGAATTACTGTGTATCCTCCTTTATGGGAAATTTTAGTTTTTCCTGCTGTCTTAGTATTACCTTTGGAAAACATCATGTGGTTTTGTATCTATAAAATGAGTCATTGTAGTTTTTTCAGCTATTTGGTCTTGTTTCAGACACGTGAAACATAATTCCAGAATTGGTATTGAAGTATGAATAAAATTTGTCTTAATGGACTCTTGCCCAGCCAGTTTGAGGAGGAGCTCAGATATCAACTTGTTAGATGACTGACCAATACTTTTAAACTCATTTTTTGTATATAACTTGTAAATAAGATGGGTATGGGACAGTGTCACAGTAGAGCTTGTGTTTATATGCAAAGCCCTTCCCGCAGCCAGCAGTGTGGCCTCACCTGTGCCATTGTTTGGGAATGGTCCTGTTTGGGACCGTGCTGGAGCGTCGTCCGGCAGGGTGAGTGTGGTGGGGGAAGCGGTGTGGTGGTGCAGGTTCTGAGCCGAAAGGAGCGGTGTGGTGGTGCTGCTTCTCAGCCAGAGGGAGCAGTGTGGTTGCCGGTTCCGAGCCAGAGGCAGTGGTCAGATAACGCCGATTCCGAGCCGGAGGGAGCGGTCAGGGTGATCTCTGTGGTGAGAGTTTTTTGCATGTGATTCACTCCCTCTTTTTTGTGCACTTTTGTTATTAATATTGTTGCTGTTACTGTTTTTCCTTATCTTATTGCTGTTTCCAGTAAATTGCTCTAATCTCAACCCGTGGTCTTTACCTTTTGTGCCTCCAGTTCTCCTCTCCAGCCCACTGCAGGGGGAAGGGAAATGAGTGAGTGGCAGCATGGTTTGGAGAGTCTCAGTGGGAGCACTAAATCTGAAACTTCAACAGTCATACTGTGTTTTTTGTTTTAACCTGCTTCTAAATTTGCTTTCGTTATTGATAATCTCATAGATTCCAATAACATATGATCTGATAAGTTAATAATCTTGCAATACTTTTATTAGGATGCTCATAACTCATGATTTTGAAACAAGTGAAATAATAGTTGGGTTTCTATTTAATAGTTCTGATCTTTCTTCTCTAAAATATTTCAGTATCTGTGTCTATGACAAGCTCCTCCTTGGTCACTGTACTATGTTGTCCTTCCACACTTGCATTACTTTAGGGAGTATGCTCCCTCCAAAGTAACTGATAGAGCACGAATCTGTAGGCTGTTGTATCTGCTTGCCAGTTTTCCAAAACACTTCCATTCCATCTGTGACTTCATGTGGTTTGACTTTCATGCTATAGATTTCTTCTGAAGGATAGAAGATGAGTAAGACAAGGCATGTTTTACATAGCAAGTTGTTCAAAATGGAATAACAGTATTAACAGTATTAATGGGAATGCATCTTTAAGAGGTTAAGCTGAATAATTTCTTTTCTTGTTCTAATAACAATTTTATGTGAAACTGAGAAAGATTGATTTCTGGTGTCTTCACAACTATTGTGAAGAATTACAATGAGCATGCCAGAATGAAAAATTGCTACTATTTTTCTTTGCTACAGTGCCACAATCCACTCATGAGGAAAATTGTATTTATTTATTACATAGAATAGGAAACAGGACTCCATGATAAAATAAGGAAAAATGGACTTGTCAGAGAAAATATTAAATGGAAATGTTAAAGCCTTGTTTGGTTTTCTTGTTAAACCAGAGATTGCATGGGAGCACTAACTCTTTCCCCTCTAGATATGCAAGGAAATAATGAAAATGTGGAGATTTACTTTCAAATAACCAGTCACAGAAGAGGAACCCCCATCACCCTAAACTCAAAGCTTCACTCAGTCTTTGAAACCACCTTTCACTCTGAACATTAGCTACACACTGCAACAAAATTGGGAGTGTATATCCTTAACATTGTTTTGCGAGCAGTCTAGTAAGTGATGAGCGCATCTTTTAAGGCACAAATTCAACGCCTACTTGTCAGCCTTTTTCTCTCATGTTATCACAGTCTGAGTTTTGGAAATACACCTTCAGATTGGAGCAGTACTGTAGAAAAACTGTGCTCTCTGGGCTGGGGACTTGGAACACTGAAAGAGGAGAGTCCTAAATAATAATTACTTTCTAGTCTCTCATATTGTTGCCAGTGAGCAACAGGAAGTGACATCTTTCTTCTGCTAGCATTTGTTTGGGGACTACTTTCACTTGGTTGGTCTAGAGCTGTGTACACCTGCTCTTTTGTTAGTTTTTTTTTGTCTATCCCATCATTCATATATTATGAATAGTAATATATCCTCATAGTAATATACTAATATCAAAGATAGTCATGCAGGACACAATTTAATTTTTTCAGGCATCTTCCTTACTGAGAAGATAAGCACTAGCCTTATTCTTTATTTTAAAAGAACCACCCCATTCACAATATCCATTTGGGAATAAGTTCCTGGGGAATGCCAGCCATCATGAGTTAGGGGTTTAGGCTCAAATAGATGAAGTCAAAGAATCAGCCAACAGCAGACAAAAACATTTGTGTATAAATTTATAAAGAACATAACAGAAATGTCTCCCTATATAATGCTTACCTACTGTTCTGTAGGATTTTTAGACATACCACAGAATCAATCACATTTTCTCATGGTTAGTGTGAAGGAATGCTTCAAATGCAAAGTAGCTAAGAAAGAAAAAGATAAATACTTACGCCTACTGTGTGGCATAATTACACTGAAATAGATGAGATCCTAATCTAAAAGATCTTCCCGAGGTGTGCTCCTGGGATCAGTTTGTTGGTGAGTAATTACAGCAGAGAATCTAAATTGTCATTGTGGTTCAGTAGTGCCCAATGAGAGGAATATGTTATTGCATGTTGGTGAAGACTGTAGATTTTGTTAATTGAATTTCTTAGCTGTGCAAGTCAAACCATGTAGGAAGAACAAGTGTGGAGTGCCCCATAGTTCTTCCTAATATGTATGGGGCTTACTAGAGCAACACAGTTGGCTTCTTTAATATGCCATGCAGGAAACTGGTCTGTTGCAAGAATGAGGAAGGGAAAGTGGTACAGTTCTTATGGGTCAGTTCCAGAAACGCAGTCCACACGTGAAAAATACTAAAACACTGTTGGAGAATTGCAGTCATGCAGCTGTCACAGTAGCAAAGCAGAGGCAGGAGCAACACAGTGTGACAGTAGCTGATACACTGGGTTACCAGGGGCCTGGAAGAGAGGAGTAGGAAGCCTATGCTTGCTGCAGTCAAAAAGAACAATTAAGTGGGATTTCAAATCCTTTGTGGTACGCCTACCACAAAGTGCCCAGCAGCAGTGCTTGTTGGGTGTGAGACACCCTCATTGCCTGCACTGTGCACATTCCCATCTCTGCAGAAAACCTTCCCTGAAAGGGAAGGAAGATTTAAACATGTGATGATATAAAAGCTGTGCTGCATAAAGGAGACAAAGACTGCCTGCTATTAGAGGCTGGTTTGCTGCAGTCTGACACAAATGTTAGCTGTGTATATCACCATGCTAATGCTCTATACCTGCTACTGCAATCATGCAGCTCATGGTATCTTCACACCTGACTCTAAAGCCAGTTGCTTAAAACCTTTTACATGGAACTTGACTGTGGAATGGTCAAGAAACTGTAGATTTAAAGCAACAGGAATAATTTAATTCCTGTAGATGCTCTGGCCCCCACAATGATGGAATATTACCGTCGCCTAACACAGAACAAAAAGCTGTCCTGAGAAATTTACATATAAAACACTTAATTGAACGGCACACAACCTTATGGTTTATGTTTTCTAGCTTTTTAAATTACATGAATCTAGCAAAATAGAGTGTGTAACTGTTGGTGGAGAGAGATGCTGTAAGTGGAAGATGACGTTCAGGATTTTGTTAAAGAAGGAATTAGTTTGGAAAAAATATTTAACAATAGAAACAACCCACTAAGTAATGCTATTTGCTATATTTGCCTAAAAGCCATAAGCCATTTTGTCACATACTGTCATTCATTTATGTATTCTAACTTTCTAAGTAAAATTTCTTTTGTGTTTTCTTTCTGAGTAGACCTTGTGCAGACAAGGTCTTAAGGGTGCCAAGTGGTTTTCTTTGTCAGTCGTTGTGGCAAAGATTCCCCAAATTATTTTTTAATTTTTATTTTTAATTTTGGTGATGAAGTTGGGGGGAAAAACAATTGAAATTGTGATATAGTGCACTGATACTTGTTTAAAATGCTTGGTTTGAATTGCAAATTTTTCAAGACTGTGCCAGCTTTACTTTTCACCAAAAAAAAAAAGAAAAAAAAAAGAAAAAAAAAAAAAAAAAAAAAAAAAAGTTTATCGAATTACAGAATGTTTTTATTCTGCTAAAAAACTCATTTCTCCTGTACTTGGCATTGGCAAGGACACACTAGTGTTCAGTTTTGGGCCCCTCACTACAGCAAAGACATGCAGGTGCTGGAGTGTATCCAGAGAAGGGCAGTGGAGCTGGGGAGGGGTCTGGAGCACAGGCCCTACAAGGAGCAGCTGAAGGAGCCGGGGGTGTTTAGCCTGGAGAAAAGGAGGCTCAGGGGTGACCTTATTGGTTCTACAACTGCCTGGAAGGAGGCTGTGGCCAAGTGGGGGTTCTCCCAGGTAACAAGTGACGAGGGTAAATGACCTTCAGTTGCACCAGGGAGTTATACATTGGATATTGGGAAAAATTTATTCACCTGAAGAGTAGGGAAGCATTGGTACAGGCTGCTCACAGAAGTGGTGGAGTCCCTATCCTTGTAAGTGTCCAAAAAATGAATTGATGTGGGACACTGTGATATGTTTAGTGGGTATGGTGGTATTGGGTCAAAGGTTGGACTTGATGACCTTGGAGGTCTTTTCCAACCTTAATGATTCTATGATTCTTTAGGAAACTGGACTTATTTAATTTTGATTACTGAAAAAATCGAATAGTACCCATAATTCTGGCATGTCCATACATTTTTGGCAAATAATTCTTAGGATGTAATATTTTGTGGTTCACCTCTGACCATAATGTCATTCTTGTTTGGAGCTGGAGGAAGTTTTTTCAGTATCTATGACATTTTCAAAGCTGAAGCAAAATCAGTTTCAACGTTGGGTGACTTTTAGTTTAAGAACTATATATGTGACAAAAGAGCTTTAAAATTTATTATTAAAAACTTTGCATTAAGGTTGAATTATTAAGTAGGAAAAAACCCTATGCACCAAAAGTTATAACTGACTGATCATGAATTACCTTTTCTATAATGAATTTTTAGACCTTTGTGTTCAGGACTAGGCTTTTTTTTTAAAACTACTAAATATGTCCCATCAATTTGAATGAGAAAGAAGGTGCTCAGTTGGGTGGAGGTTGAGGTGGCAATTGTTTGAATTGTACAAGAGAGGAAGCAAATTTCAGGGGCGTTTCTATTCATTTTACACTTCTCTTGCAGGGCTCTTTAATCAAAGCACAATATGAGTGAGGGATCATTTGCAAAGGCATTATTTATATGAGCAGTTGGAATTGTCTCTATTTATGGACTGGTTGCAATCACATCCGACTGGGTTTCTTAGTGCATTTATCATACGAGTGGTGCCAGCAGGAACTCTGTATTTACATCCCCATGCTGCCATTTTTGATGAATACTTCTTTTTAATGAAACTTCTCCACTTTTCTTCCTGGTGTTGATTTCACAACTGCAAAGTTAAAACTACCATCATCCTTCCTTCCTGAGGTAAAATCAACGCATTTTAATGACTGTGTTGTGAAATTGCACATTGATGCAGGTGGGTAGAGCATACGTAAGTGGCTTAATGGAAAGGAATAATGTACCCTGGACTGGCTGGATTAATGGAATTAATTTGTTACCAGCCATCAGGGATGTGCACGCACACTTCTTCTAACAAATGTTTAGCATCATAATTTTGGAGGGTTTTAACCTACGTTTTTATTTTGTGTTCTCCACAAAATGAACTGGGAGTGGCATGACTTCATGTTGTCCTCTTATTTTTGGGGAGGATTGTGTCTAATGAAGACTTACTATTCAGTTTTCCAGTTGTCATTGATCCTTTGGTTGGTACAGACACAGACATGTATTGGGAACTGTCTGTTGTACCTCCTTACCTTCTAACAGAGACACTAGGGGGGACAGATGCACCAGCATGAGGGAGCAAAATCTGTGTGGTGTATCTGCCATTCTCTGTGTCCCACAGGCTACCCATGCTCCTGTACAGTGCTTTTACGTGGTGTCTCCTATCCTTACAGAGTCATATAAGTCATTATGTGGTTTCACCCTTATGGGTGTATTATGTTAAAAACATTTAACTTCATGAGGGCTTAAAAATTCATTATGTGGTTTCTGCTTTCAATGGGCCTTTTGCCCATTGAACCTGTGGCCATATTTATACCTTTTTTTTAATGAAGGTTTGACTGATTTTGAAAAAATTTTAATTTTCAAAGGTGAGTGTATTTTGCTGAGAAGTATGAATGGGTTTATATGATAAGGAAGATCTTAAAATGTCATCAACAGTTCACTGAATTTTATCTTCCCGCTTATACTGAGCCTTTTCTTAGGTTTTCAGTGGCACAGCATAATAACAAATGCTTTATTTTGAACTGTTCTTAAAAAAGAATAAAAGAAAATATGAAAAGCCTGTTTCTTACTAGGTGCGTTACAGTAGGAATTCATGTCTATTTTAGATAGTTTTGTTATCATCAATAAATTATTGTGTTTTTCTATGGGCAATACTCTATGTGACTATTGACAGTGTCACTATACATCCTCCTCCTTACTGCAGATCACACATTATTTTCCCTTGCAGGGACTCGATACCTGACCCTCCTTCATCCTTGGAGGGAGGAGTGGGTTACAGCACAAGCTGTGACGAGCTCAGAGAGGTGTGGGATCCTTCAGCCACTCTGCAGGGATGAACCATTTTCTGCTAAGGCAGATTGTCTTCTGCATGATGGAGCGCATTCTTTTTGTTTAAAGCAGTAATGTCTTTATAATTTATGTCTGTTGCTGTGAGACTTGAGAGGTTTGAATTCCATCTTTGATCCATATGAGAACTATTTTTATTGCTTAGAAAGTGATGTATTCCTGATGAATGCTCTATTTGCTGTTCTCTTAAATTCAACAAGGGGGGGCATCAAGTACCCGTGTTGCACAGGAGTGGAGCAGAGAAAGCCACTAAGGCCTCACCTGGTTCAGGTGTCTGAGGTTTCAGTGATCCTCCTGGTCACTGCCAGGCACCTCTGGGACAAAACTGATTGGGATGCAGTTCCTAAGATGACTCCTCAAGAAAGTGTCTTTTTCCAGACTAGTCATGATTAAGACTGGACCAGTGGAGCCCATGGAGCTCCAAGTCTTGTGATATGGATGAAACTTCTGTGTTGACACTTTATAGCACTGGCTTACCAAATCTACACCAAGATACTAAGCTTTCAGATATGTCTCAAGATATGTCAGCTTTCAGTTTTGGGCTTCTCTCTACTCCAGGTGCTGGAGCGTGTCCAGAGAAGGGCAACAGAGCTGGGGAAAAGTCTGGAGCACAAGTCTGATGAGGAGCAGCTGAGGGAGCTGGGGGTGTTTAGGAAAGGAGGCTCAGGGGAGACCTTACCACTCTTGCAACTGCACGAAAGAAGGGTGGTAGCCAGGATGGGATCAGCCTCTTCTCCTAGGCAGCTAGCAACAAGAAAAGAGGACATAGCCTCAGGCTGTGCCAGTGGAGGTTTTGGTTGGACATTAGAAGGAATTTCTTCACAAAATGGGTTGTTAAACACTGGAATGGGCTTCCCAGGGAGGTGGTGGAGTCCCTATCCCTGGAGGTGTTCAAGAAAAGAGTGAGCATGGAACTTGGTGTCATGGTCTAGTTGACAAGGTGGTGACCAGTCAGAGGTTGGACTTGATCTCAGAGGTCTTTTCCAGCCTAAGTGTTTCTGTGAAAATAATTTCAAATGACCTACACAGAAGGAGAAATTTTTTTTGCCATAAAACAGTTATGAACTCTGGTCCCTCTAATATTAGGGACATTGGGATATAAACACCAATAGCACGTTCACTTGATCTCTCAGTAACATTTTTGTCTTTTATGCATCTGGCTCTTTGCTGTTCCTGGTGCTTTTCCATATTTTGATGATAATTTTTCTGTATATCCCATTATTATCCAGACTTTTCAGTTTCTTCATATTATTGATTTATCTTTGTGCATGTCTAAGATGGAAAATATTCACCAGACTTGAATGACCCATACACTGGCTTGTATGTACTGTGCAATTTTGAGAGCTTCAGCTTGTACTACTTGTAAATAACTTTCCCTTTGCTTTACAGGTTGACCCACTCAAAGGCCCCTGAGAGTATAAAAAACCCACACTGATTTATAAGTGTTTATACTAAGTGTAGTACATTCAAATTAATTTGTCACAGTATTCCAAGCATGGCACTGTTTATTTTCAACACTTTCAATTTTTATTGCTTTTTATTGTTTTCTATTTCTTTATAATTAGAATAGCTTTATTTAGCATACCAGCAGTGGATACCTCAGCAGTATGATTCATTCAACTCAGTGTGGTTTATTCAGCCAGAATATTTTTGTTATCTCCTAGCTGTTGTCTTGCTAACTTTTACACTGAATGATTATTTAATCATTAAACCTGAAATTTCTAGAAGTCTCGAGGGAACTGTATAAAAATTAAATCAATAAGTTCTTTAGCACTGCTGCTTACATGTGGGGCATTTATAAAAGAGTACAATTTCCTTGGGGTTCCTTCATCTTTCTCTATGGCCTTCATTATTCTCTCTAAGTTTGATCTCTAAAAGAACATTCCGTTACAAATAATTGTTTTGGATGAAGAAGCTAGATGCCACTCTGTCTTATGCTAAGGGTTCATTTATTCTTTGATAATTAACAGAGTTGTTGCTGAAAAGTAGCTGTAGGTACTTAATTTCCTGGGAGAAAAAGACTGAACTATAAGCCTGATTTCTACCACCTGGCAAAGTGAGATGGTAACTCTTTAATTTGACCTATAATTCTAGGAGCTTTTGTGAAAAGTGGTTACCTGGGATATAGGGTTTCTTAGGATATTGGTTTCAGTAAATGTGAAGTGTTTGGCTCAGGTTAGGATAGTCATTATTTTGTCTTTTCAAATTTAAAAGAATTGTAGCTTACAGAGGGGAAATATGGTATTATCTCTTCTCTCATGAAGTAAAAATAGAAATAAAAATATTTCCTCCATTCCATTCAGTAAGAATAATTTCATGTGCATATTTTTTTCCTGAAAGTATGGATCTCTTTTTCATGCACAGCACAGTTTCAAGAGGAAACCAAGTTAGAAGCACATATTTTATGTTTAGTTTAAAAAATGGCAAGTGCACTTTTTTCAGAGGTTTTCTGATATGGATTCAGTTGCTGAGAAACTTCCTGTATTTGTGATCATGAGCTTTTTCCTGTTGTCTGACGGTTTAATTTTCTGCTGAAATTATATGAGGTTGGGGTTGTGTGGGGAATGCAAGAGCTGGTCCCAGTGGAGATCCCGTGCATTAAGGCAAGAGACTAGGAGTTGAGGTTTGTTAAAACAAGGAACTCTGCAGAAAATGGAGAATACTGGAACAGGCACTGGAATACAGCAGCAAAGTATTTTTGGAGATGTGATGCTTTTTTCAAATAATGTGATGAAATTATTAAAAACTTGTTGCGGAAGTCAGGAGGCCAGTCATGCAATTTAGTAATTTCTTCTTTATGGGAAAAAGCTCAATCTTTCTGGATCAGCTTAGTGGATCAAGTGATGTTTTTGTCATCACAGTCATTTAGGTAAGGAATAGACTGGGAAGTCCAACTGTCTTGCCAGTCTGATGCTGTCTGAGGTCATATTGTCAAGTGTTCATCAGTGAACTCCTCCTGCACACAAATGTTAGTTTCCTTGGGCTCATCTTTTCTTCAAGTGCAGTGTGGTTTTAAGTAGGTACTGAGAAAATGGAGATAAGTGATGGTGATGAGAATAAAAGAGAAACACATCCTCTGTGTGCTGATGACACCTCATCCAGCCATTCTGCATCCTCTCATAATAGTATAAAAGAAGGAGTGAAACAGCACTGTGGAATTCTGCAAAATCCATGGATGGAAGAAGAAGAAATAAAACTGGTTTCACAATATGCAGGAAAAAGATAGACATGTTTTTGTGCTTACCCATTTTGTCTTTTGAATACAGTATTACAGTATTTAGTTCAGAATGGTACCAAATGTGTATGTGTGGGAGAGGTGGAGGGTGCTTAGAAACCTGAAAATAAAAAATGCCTTTTTTTAAGTCCTCAGAGTGCACTGTCTGCATTTACCATCAACTAAGGACTTTCTGAGAAATATTAGTTTCAAGTAGTGACAGGTCATTAGCTGAGTAAGTGGAGGGGTTTTTTTCCTCTTAGAAAAAGATTAGTTCTATGAAACCTCAATGCTTTTTTTCTTGTTCTGAGTGGTAAGTAGTCATGCAGTTACAGGAAACTTCTGTTATTAGAATATAAGTGTGGTAATCTGGGTTTTCAGGGTCATTATTGTCCCCGTTCTTGGAATGATAATATTTGTAGCCCATTGTGCTGGTTTGAAAGCAAAACCAGTGAGGCTCCAAGTCAGAAATACAATTTAATAGAGAAAAAACAAATAACAACAACAACAAGCAAGAGTAAAATAAAATAAATACAGTAGTACAAAGAACCACTGACAGAGTTAGAACGCAAACCTGACACCCTGTTGGTCAGGGTGTTGGGAGCAGTCCAAAAGTCCTCCTGGGGTGTCAGATGTGGCTCCGTCGGAGTAGAGATGCTCCTGAAGCAAAAAAGGTCCAGTCTTGTGGTCCCGTAGAAAACAGGCTGCCTATGGCATCTGTCCGGTCTGCTTTATCTGGTGGAAAGGCTTTGGCTCCTCCCACGGGGTGGAGCCTCTCACAATAGAATGATGTAGTGTTATCAGTCAAGTGAGAGGCCTTAAATGGCCCATTCACGGGTGATGTCCCTTGGAGGAGGGATGGGTGTTGGAAGAGTTGGGGAGGCACTGCCTTATCTGGCGTTATCAGTTGTCCCATTAACAGGAGGGAGGATGGGTGATGGAAGAGTTGAGCAGGCACTGCCTTATCTGGTGTTATCAGTTGTCTCATTAACAGAAGGCATCTGCACTCTCCTCCACTAGAGTTACAATAACAGTATCTCCTAGCTGGGTTCAACAGATGAAAATAGAATACACATTTGGGTTATATTTTACAACCCAAGACACCCATCTTTTGGCTTGTTACTATTGTCTGCACCTGTAATGGTGAGCATGTACTGATTGCTATGTGGGACTTGCTTTTTTACCTTGGTATGTAGTTACCAGTATTATTTCATAACTTTATATTTTGACTATGAAAAATTAAAACAGCGTATATATAATTTCATAATTTTGATTTGTCGTCTAAACTTCCTTTGGCTATTTGAAAAGAATCCTGTCAGCAAAAAGTCTTGAATTTATTTTTTGGAATTCTTGAGAAAACAGATGTTCAAAATCAACCATTTCAAAACTTGGCAGAAAAAATTTCCATAATGTTTTTTGTCTACCTGTCTTCTTGTTATATCTGGAACCTGTTTAGTAAGTTTGGTCTATCATATTTCTTATAGAGGACTATGTGAGCATGACTTACCCATTCAACCAAAGCCAACATACCTAAAATCAGCATGCTAAAATTCCAGGAGACAAGCTCCATTAGCTTATTCTCTCATTTCATTTTGCCTAGCAGCCCAGGCCCAGAAGGAATGAGGAGCATCTCATTACAGAGTACTTTGGAATGTAGAATGTAGGGCACTTCTGGAAAATAGGAAAGGTGGGTTTAAGCTTCCTACCCTTGGTCCCATAGGGTGAAAACCAAAGCTAACTGCTATAGCAACCATGCTTTCAAAAGGATGATTCCACCTCTTTTTTAGGTGCCTATTCTCAGCTTGCTATTTTGAATCCCATATGGCTGCAGGGTTTTCTGTGAAGCCTGTTTGAGATTGAATTTTAACTCCCTTAGCTGCCCAGACCAAATCTTCCCTGTATGTGGGATCACAGGCTTTGACACGTGCCTCTGAAGAACCCTTGTATTTATGACTTGAGCATCATTCCAAAGGTTCATAGGCATATTTGAGATTTGGAATTATGTGTACCTTCCCTATTTTGCAGGATGATAGATTGTACTCTATACCATACTATCATATTGTAATACCTACTATTGGCAGGTTTTTCACCTTGTCTTGGCCAGATCAGTTTAATCCCCTAGCAGGACACTGAGACAAACTTGTCAGAGTTTTGTTTTGGTTTTGTCTCTACTCTCCCTACAGCCACTCTTTACATGAGTCTTTGTCTTGAAGGTCACCTTCTGTTGTCTCCCCTCAATATATTTTTTTGCTTTCTTGAATCTTTTCATATCTTTAAGTGTCCAGTCATCAGTGATTATTTTCTTTGTCACTCCTTACCATTTTCTTCCCCTCACTACATCCTTTCTATAGCAATCAAGACTTTGTTTCAGTCTTTAAACACTAGCAGTTAAAGTAGCCATAAGTATGTGGTTTCATAGAACCACCACCTTCTGGTGTTATTAGTCTTTGTAATTCTCTGCAGATCCCTGATGCAGATTTTCTCATATATTTTCACTCCTGTCTTCCAGCTGCTGTCTAGATAGCAGGTTCTTTTCCCTTCTTAAATATGTTATCTGAGAGGTGCTACCACTTCCCAGA
>VZTR01029505.1:273004-335704 GCA_013400775.1 Chaetops frenatus | reverse complement strand
CTCCCTGGCCTACTGGCTGGAACTAGAGAGGATCACATGTTATCAGATAAAGAAAATGTTCTGGTTGGCTGTGCACAGACATTGCGTGTGAATTACCATCTTCAACTTTTTGCACATTTACTGGGAAAATAAGTATTCATTACCATTTTCACTTTGGGTGGAAGTGAGTAAAAAGAGCAAGGAAATAGGCTGTTAGAGCCCAAATACGGCCAACAACATCACTTAAGGATGTGGGTTTTTGACATCTTATAGGTCTTAAAACTTTATTTTGTGGAGGAAGCCAGGCCCCTTCAGACTTCTTCACAAGCTCTTGGGTAACATAGATCTCACTATAAAAAATAGTTTCAAAATAAGGAACAGAGCAAGTTCAAGTTTATTTATGAAGTTTCAGGACAGCAGTGTGTGTGTTGATTGATCTTGGTTTTGCTAAGGTAAGCGGTTCCCTTCTGTACAAGTAAGGTATATGCCTCGGTAGTATCTGTTGTCATTTAAAATCTTACATTGGAATATTATAAATACCAGGATGAGTGTCTGTTACTGATGAGCGCATCATATTCTTTCTCTTTCTCTCCCTTTTAATTTTAGTTATGGATGTGCAAGCATTTGAAAGGCTTTTGGGACCTTGTATGGAAATTCTGAAAAGAAACATTGCAAACTATGAAGAGCAGCTAGTTGCTCTGTTTGGAACAAACATGGACATTGCCGACACCAGTGCATGAACTAAACATTGGAGCAACAAGATCTGTTATGAGATATAGCACAGTAGTGGTTAGTCCACTGAGAAATTGTCTCTCTTCCTATAGATGCCAAGCATTTTCTGTGATTTTAAGAATGGGATTGGGTTTTTTTGGTTTGGTTTGTTTTTGGTTGGGTGGCTCTTTTGGTTTTGTTTTGGTTTTATTTCTTTTTTTGTTGTTGTTGTTTGGTTTTTTGGGTTTTTTTTACTTATGACAGTGGAAATACTAGTAAAGAAAATAGCAATTCAATAAATTGAGGGCTTGATTTTTAAAAGCGCTCAGAATTGATGGTTCCATCTGATATAAGGACAGCCTGTAGTAGCACAGCACCTTTGAAAATCAAGTCCTTTAACACAGCATTTCCTTAAAAAATAGATTAAAAAAAAAACAAAACAACAAACCACATGTGATGAACTTGTTAAACCAGCTTCTGTTCTTCAAAAAGGTTACATCTTTTCTGGAAAGACTGTTAGTTTGAATGTGATATGTTGAAAGTATTAGTGCACACAAAGTGTTTATATGTATTAATACAGATGATATACAGTAGTTATTACTTTTTGACTATTACAGTTGTCATGATTTTATGTTGCATTTATCACAGATGTAGTGAATCACAAGATTAATCATAAGATAAAGCATGACAATGCGTTTTGTGTGACGCTCATGACCCAAATCTGGTTTTTAACATTTTGTAATTCATTTTAAAGTCCTCTTTGTTTAATATGTCAAGTTTCAGCACGACATTGTAATATCTTATGCAATTTAGGGGACTTGTATATTTTTGCAATAAACTGCATTTTTTATTAGTTACATGAATTCTGTAAATGAGTGAGGACAGCTGACAAATTAACCTTAATACTTTCAAAGCAAAGGCATGGGTCATTGTCATGTTCTACCTAATCATACATAACCTATATTGTTTTCCTTCTCCCTCCCGTGTTTTATATTTATGCATTTTGTCTTCTTTATTTATGCCTGTTCTCTAGTTAATTTTTCTTAGATCTCACCTTTTTTATTGTTAAATCTGTTGCAAGTAAAATGATCTCTGTATATCTCTCTTCCTGCAGTCTAATCTTAGCGATCAAAGTCAATTACTGAAGTGATTGATATCAAAAGCCATGCTAAACTATGCTTGTCCTTGAAAATCCTTAATGGGATGTGCAAAAATATTTTTAATTTAAAGGATCAGTACTTCCAAAGTTTTGCACACATCTGTCTTTGTTAAAGCTAACACGTCTTGCTTTCAAAAACCTGTAGGTCATCATGAAATAATGTGTTTAGCCATAATAGCATGGAATACCTTCTGAGACTGAGGAGAGAGAATATCATCTTAATTAGGTGCACAGGGCTCATTGCTTATGAGGGTCTGTGACTGGAAATCTCAGGCACAGTCCAGTTTCAGTCCTGCTTACTGACCTGTCTGTTGATGTTCATGGACAGCCAGTGCACGTACTAGCAATGGGCAGCTCTGCTAAAATGCCACTGCAAGAGTTGTAGGAAGACTGCTTGTGCCCTGATTCAAACACCTGAATTATAACATCTTTCCTTCTTAGATAATGACTTTTCTAATGCCATATATTTGTATATGTTGTTGTAATCATTATGCTACAGTTAGTGATATGGTCTGACAATTTATATAATCATACCTGTATATGAAATTATGATTATATAATATGATAACAATATATAATTTATATCATATAGTATGGTATAAATTATAAGTAAGATTCCTAACAAAATACAATCTGAGCAAAATTTACAAATGTAATTTTTTTTTTACCAAGAAACCTGGTGTGAATATAATTCCACATATGATAACTTGCCTTTGTACTTTTGATTTATGGAAAAAAGAGAAGCCTGTTATACTAGAAGGAAATATCAGGTAACCAAAATCTACACTCTTGTCATTCTGTATGCTTAATCTCTAAAAGCTACCTATATTTTGCACTGGCTTGATGTGATTAAGAAAAATGCTAGAAATTACTTGTATGGCAGTAAACTACAATCAAGGCCATAAATGCCAGTCATGATATTTTCAATATTGTTGGTTATATTTAAAGTTTCCTTACAATAAACAACACTTTTATATATAAAAATCTATGTTTATTGATATTGATGTCTTTTTATTCTATTACCATAAAGTTACCAGTGACCTNAATAGTTACATAAGTTTTCCAAGTTTCATTCAGATAATTACATTCTTCATCTATTAGCATTTGGGATTTCTCCTGGATCTCTTCATATGTACACTTCAAACATGCCAGGCTTCATGTCATAAATGTAGTCAATGCTAATCCTAAGAATGAAATAATATCAAGTTATTGATTTTTTTTTTACAGACCTTTTGATAAAAAGTAGACAATTCTAATAATTTTAAACAACACTGTGTCAGGTTTACCTTACTAGACTGTGTCCATGCTTAAGTTACCTGATGCTTCTGTTATTAAAGATTTTTATTGGGTTTGTTAAAAATATGCCCCACTTAGTGAAGAGAGAAAATCCTGAGATAAATCCTGTATGAGAGGCATTCATGGGTTCACATGTTTTACTAACCAGATGAGAGTCCACATGGCAGCAAATGGTTGTTTATTAATGTCAACCATGGGGAAAAAATCTGATCACAGCCCTGAAGTTGGTCACAAGACACAACTCCTGAGCAAGATTCTTTGATCCTACTGCTGGTGCCATCACTTTTTAAATGTCAAATGACATTGTGCTCCATGAGATTTAATACAGATTCATCTGAAATAAACATTTCTGAAATAATTCCCTTCTGGATTTCCTGTTTAAGGTCCAGAAGTGACCAACTGTGGAAGTCTTGAGGCAAACCTCTGAAGAGTATTGTGAAACCATTTACAGCTTAAACCACTATCCCTCCATCTTCTTCCCTCATGTTGTCTTTTCTATTCCATCAAGACTATTGTTGGAATGGTGGGTTTAGTTTTTTGTTGTTGTTTTGGTGGTTTGGTTTTGTTTTGCTTGAAATGTTTGGTGCTTTAAGCTTTCTGTGAGGTGACTCTGCGACAGTTATGTCATGACTGTGCCATTTTGTAGTCCATGGCACACTTGCTGTGACAAATGTTATTGTTTATTCCATATCAAGAGTTACCAGATGGGCAAAATCAGTATCTTCTGGTCATCCTCCACAGACCTGACAATTCTTAGTCTCCTTTTTTTCAGATGCTTACTGCATCTGATAGCATTTGCTGAAGAAAGTGCTTTGCTGCAACTCAGTTTGCCACAGCATAAACATTCTTATATGTTCTTGCTGAAGTTTTTATGTTAGTTCAAATATCTTTTTATCCAATTATATGTGTAATGATTATAGGTCTGTATTTATTTTTTTTTTTGAGTTTCTAAGATACTTTCCTGTGTCTGTAGTTCTCAATTACTCCAGGGAGGAGTGTCTTTGTATGCTGAGTATGTACAGCTCTGTGCTGTTGACTGTCTTACAAAATTTAGGGTCACTTTCAAATTGTTCTGAGAGTTGTATTTCCTTCAGATGTATACCAAGGCTGTTTCCAAATTTTAATCTACTTTTGGCTCAGAAAAATGCTTAGCAGGCTGGACACTTTTACTTCATGGACTGAAAGGAAGCTGAATAACCTTGGTAGGGTATGAAAAGCCCAAAGAAAATTAGATTTTAACATTGTATCTTCCTTCACACCATTTTTCTCCCTTGAAATTATCTTTCTCCTGGCAGCCAGGTGAAAAGCCAGTGGCAGTAGGGGGATATAAGGCAAGTGGAGTGACTGGCTGGGTCTCTACTGGGACACAGTGGCCTGGTTGGCTGGGCCACTCTCCCTTCCTCATCCCCTTTGTCCCACCCCTGCCCCTTCTCTGATGGCAAATCAAAATGGGCTGGAGTGCAGTTCTGGCATTGCCATGGCTGTGTGAATACACTGGGTGGGGTTGTGTTTCTTCCAGAGAACTGGTAGAGGCCTATGTGTGTATGGCAGAACAGGGAAAGGACAAAGACCAAACTATTACATAAAAGAAGCTGCCCAATCAAGATTGTATAAAAACTCTGACCTTGGGTTCTACTAGGTCACTGTGATGGTATCTGCTGACTCAACTTACTGAGGTAAATTAAATTAGGATGACCTAAAAATAATTCATGATATAAATACTTTGTCATTTCTTCTTTGAAGGTATTGAATTATTTCAGCTATTATTTCAGCAGCTATGAAGTTTTGGGAGAGGATAATGCTCTGTGCAGGTCTCTGTGGATGACTAATTTCCTGGCAGCTGAGTGAGCCTTTGGGACCTGCTCCCTCACATCTCTGAAGATGCTGGAAACTCAGTTCTGATAAATGTCTTAGCTAGAAAAATCCATCCAACTTACCAAGAAGCTCTGTATTCTTTGTTGCTTTGTCTTGTGGGGTCAGGTGGTGTGACTATCTTAATCAACCTTAGCCAGACTGTACTACTGGGTTTTGGCTGCATCTATATGGCTGTATCTATCATAGGAAATTTTATGTGCCTGAGACTATTTGCTAGTACTGAAGCACAGAATGACCAACATTCATACTGTTTTCCAGAATTTCTCTGGGCTCATTTATAAGCTGTCTAGGAAGCTTTTTTTTCAGATTTCCATATCAGGTGGCCATATATAGATGGCCAACGGAGAGTAGTCCTTGGCCTATGGTTGCTCCAAACTGTATGTGAAAATTATTAGCTATTGGCCTGTGCAAAAACTGTACAAGGACTACTCTAAAATGAATCATATACAGTACAGATATTTGTATTCCAGTACCCAGAAACACTAACTGGCATTTTAATTTAGCAACCCGCACAGAGGAAATGGACAGTTCTTCTGTAATCTCTTCTTGACTTGTTTTTTTGTAAGTTTTGAGCTGGGATGGAGGCGTTTTTTATTTATGACTCTTCTGGTTTGTTTTGCGATATGTGAACCCTTTATTTTTTTTCCTAATACTATTGTCAATTTTAGTCTTGCTCTATCTTTATAGGTAAAAAAAAGTTTAGCTGCAACTGGAATCTGTGCCATTATGACAGGAAATAAATTTCTCATTAATTCCTGACCTGTCTTGGAAAGGAAAAAAAAAATATCTCTGCCCTGTTATTTATTCTATTTCTCCTCAGTTTGAGTCACTGCAGGAGGCGAGTGAAATTTCTCTTCTAGCACTCAAGAGAAAATTTCTCTCCTGGGAGCAACAAGTTTTGTTTTCCTTTGCTTTTCATTCCTAAGAGCATCTTTTCTGAGGAGATTGAGGATATGAAGTACAGAGCGGAGATGTCATTGGGAATGAGGACAGAGCCAGCCACCACTGCAGCTAACCACGAATGGCCATTGGAAGAGGAAATGAGTACAAATAGCTTTAGGGGATACACAAGTCATTGTGTGAGGAGAAAACTTGATTGAGAGGCAGAATGGCTGCAGAACAGAAGCTGCCACGTTGGGTAGAAGCTCTGGTGAGCAGGGTTCTTCTGATGTCTGGGGAAGTATTTAGCTAATTACTGAGGGTGGATGTCTACATGCTGATGTGAAGACTCCTGTAGCAGGACTGAAAAATAATGATACGCTGTATTTCAGAGAGTCAGCAGTAACAGCTGCGTCATAAGGGCAGGATTGACTTCAGACAGGAGGGATTAAAAGTGGAGATAGGCACAAACCCAACATATAACACATTTTACTAATACAACTTTGACTGAAATATTACTGATTTTACAAATCTGCTTTGTGGCTTCCTAATTTTGTGGCTGGAAATTTTAAGAGGTAAATAGCTAAGATGCAAAATAATCAGTGTTTTCTAATTGTAGTCTCTCCTGTTTGTCCTGTGCTTCTTGGTAGCCACCTGTAAAGTGACAATAATTCAAGACTAACACTTCCCTATCCCCCAGCTTATTTTCTACCTCTTACAGCAGCAGATGCAACTGAATCAGCAAAGCTACCAAGAGTGCCTGTGTTACACAGTATTGATTCATTCTCTGAGCACCCATTCATTTGGGCATGGAGTAAGGCAAGGTAGGGTGTGTGGAGGGGGAGTAATGATTTAATTAGAGACCAGGCATTCAGAGCAATGAGTATGGCATTGGCATAATCTTAATTCTGAAATTTAGATGATACATACTTGCCTTGAGCCAATGGGGTTAGTAAGTAAGCTTTGCTAGTTTTGTGTGTCGTGCTGTCATCTACTGCATGGACTACCTGTCCCTTTACTTACTTTACCTTACATCCTCACTGAGTAAATGTTAACTTACTGTATGCAAAGGAGAGGTAGATTTGAAAAAAAAGAAAGCTGTTATATGTCTCTTTTTAGAATTTCAAAACAGTTCAGACACTCATTTTACAAGATTTTAATCTCAGTCCTAGGTAAGATTTGTATTTTTGTTTTTTCTGGGTATGTCATAGATTCCAGTGTGATATCGAGGCTCTAATTCAGCAATGGTATTTACTTGTCTAGACCTGTGTCTGGAATCTGGGCCAGTGGATCTCAGAGGACTGGGCTTCATATCTAACACTTATGCATGAAGCCTTTGTAGAGAACTGAATCTTCACAGCAAATAGCTGCAAAGCTACATTGTTTTGGGTCCAAAAAGTACATAGCAGAGTGGAACTGTGCTCCTTAGTTTCATTTCCTTTAGACCAATAGACTACTTCTGAAGAAAGATGGGACTTGAGACAGGATTTTATATCTTCTGTAGCTGCTTGATCTGGCCTCTGCCATTTCCATCTTCCACACTGTGGCAGAAGGAGCTTTCAGAAGAGCACACTGTGAGTTTTACCTTGCAAGGGCTGTACCACAGGCACCCAAGGCAGTCTGCAGAGTGGAGACATCTGCATGCCCAGGTCTTCTCCCGGCCTTGATGTGGCGGTGCAGGGTCTGTGCTGAAACTCATTAAAAGCCCAAAGAGCTTAGATGTCTCTCCAAAGAGCCTAAAGGCTGTTTAGATGTATAAGGGAGATCAAAAGAGAAGGGGAAGAAACACAACCTTAAAATTAATTTTATTGTGGAGTGGTATAAAAAACATGGCTCCTGGTTTACCAATTTTCTATTTATGAAAAGAATGTGTTTTAGAGAGGGGATGCCATGAAAGCTTTCTTATATAAAGATGTTGTATCAGTTATTTAGAAAAAGCCTGAATTGTAAATATAGGGAAAATGTGAGCTTGTGGGATGTGGGGTAGACAGCTGATATTATAATAAGCTGTCTAGTCGCTTAATATTTGAATCTCAATATTACTTTTAAGATTACTTTCCTCAAGGTACTTATTTAAATAACTCATGTTTTCAAATTGGGAAAATTATCTGTAAAGATCATTAAGCATAGAAGATTCTGAGTTAAATTCCATGGCATTGGCTTTTCTGTTCTTTTTAAGCCAAGCCTGTTTACAGAGAGAATAGTTTCCAGTTCATGCTGCAGAAGATACTGGGTGTTTTTCAGAGTAATGTCTATTTTCAAGCAGTGCCTACAGACAACAAAGACTTTGCAAACAGACAAACTATTACTATGTGGCAAATCTCAAACTGATATGCCAACGATATCTGCAGCCTAAGTGTGTTATGATGCTAAGTATGATTATGGTATAATTTCCAAGATGTCTTTTTAATTGTGTTACATTTGTAGGCCTTGTAGGCCTGTGGGAACTACACTCTGGCATTCCCTCTAGTGGCCACTAACCAAACAGGGAACCATTTCTGTTTAGCCTGTGTTAATGTCTTTTTCTTTTTCTCATGCACAGCTATGTTAGCATGCCTGAAAGGCCAAACTGTTGCAGATCTCAAATTACAGCAAAGGTTCTGAGACAGAATTTAAGACAGGTTCTTATTTCTGGAATGATGTTGACAACAGGATAAGAAAAATTAATTTCTTAGAAAAATCCCAACAGTTGCAAAATATTTTAACTGTCCACCAGTTTCTAAAATATTGTCTATTTCTGAATTGTGCATACACTTGCTTTTTATCACATCATGCATAGTAATTAATCTATTTTGTGATGAAAATGTGGTCTGTGGAGGAGTCTTGTCTCTCTAAACTCCCAGAGTTACTGGGTAAGTGGGAAAATGTCTTAATTGTAATTTTTAACCAAACCACGCTGTTATTTTGGCAATAAATGCATGGGACTCTTTGGGAAACACTAGTGGACTGATAAACCTGCATGGATTTAATTTATTTTCTCCCCCCCAATCCAACTTGTATTTTGGGCCTAAGCTCCAACCAGTGTCTCATTGAAAAGAGAGGTGAGGGACGAGGCCGAGCGCAGCTGCTGACTCACTCCCTGACCTTTAGCAGCCTCCTTTGCCCTCCGCGCCGCCGCCGTGACTGGGGCGCGGCGCGGGCCCGCTCCGCGAAGCGCTGCTGGGGAAGCCGGCGCGGGGCGCGGGCAGCGGCGGGCCGGGTACACGTGTCCCGCGCCACTTGTTTACTATCGCCGGGCCCGCGCGGGGCATCCTGGGGGCTGTCGTCTTACCGCGGACCCACGGGCAGGCGCGGGCGGCGGTGGCGACTACAGCTCCCAGAGTGCCTCTGCGCGCCATGGCGGAGGCACCGGCCAATCGGAGCGCCGCGTGGGGCTGATTGATGTGCGGCGCGGTGCAATCCGATGTGCAGCAGAGTCAAAACATGCCCGCCCTCCGGGCGGAGTCCTGACAGGCAGCCACTAGAAAGCGGCTGCGAATTGAGCAACGTCGCCTCTGGCCACTCAGCGCCCTAGCAGCGCCTGGCGGGGGCGGGACCCGCCGAGAGGACGGGGCGGGGGGGCAGCTGAAGGGAGCTCGGTAATGGCGACGGGTTCGGTAAGTGCTACAAAGTTTCGAGCTGTCGCTCTTGGGGGCTGCGACTCTCCGAGGGGTGACGGGAGGGGTCGGAAAGGTCCAAGAGGAGTAGGAGTGGCCGCAGGCCGAGCGGAGGAGGCAGCTGGGTCCAAGCTTTTGACAGCGACGGGAATCTCGGACATTGTTTACTGTGCGCCTTCCCTGACCGGTCCGGCGGAGCCGCCACCCTCCCGCGCCGCTGGGTTGAAACTCACGGGGTGTACCGGCCCTCTTTGGGCCGCTTCAAACCCCGAAAACAGGCGGAATACGGGGGGTGTTCCCCCCCTTGTTTTCCCCGGGGAGCGGCTGCGCGCCCCGGTGTGTCAGAGCGAGGGCGCAGTGCCCGCGGCGGGAGCGGCGGCCGTGCGGGATGGGGGAGTGTCTGGGGTGTCCGTGGGTGCGGGTGAGCCCCGCGGGGGGAGCGCGGCCGGGGCGCGGGGGGGCCCCCCGGGCCGCTGTTACGCAGTTCGAATGAATGGAGCCGAGGGCGCCTGCGCCGTGCGGCCGCGGGTGTAAACAAGGTCACGTGACTGGGGGGGGGAGGCCCTGAGGGGGTGTTTGTGAGGGGCTCCTCCCGGAGCTCCGGCGCCCCCGAGTCGCCGCGGGAGCACCGTCCCTCACGGGCCTGCAGAGGGGCCGGGGCTGCGAGGGGACCGTGGCCCGCCCTGCGCCAGCGAACAGGCCGCCCGGGCTTCGAAAACATGGTGAATCACGCTCTGCCTCGGCTGCGCGCTCTGGCACGGCCGGGGATGTACAGCGAGGATTCCTGATCAAAGCAGCTGCGCCAGGAAAAGTCCCTGGTGTAGATCCAGTCTTGCCAGTATGTTGTGTTTTGCTTGGAGAAGCTCTTCTCCAAATTAAACTCCGTCCAGCTTATTGCTCAGGCGTAAACCTGGCCTGAAACTTCGTCAGTAGGTTGGGGGAAGAAAGGCAAATAGCAGAAGGACAAAAACCACGGGAAGCACTTCACCCAGGCATTCCTGCGCAGTGCGGTTTGGGTGGATGCTGCCCAGTTCCTGCTGAACCCCTTCTCAGCCACAGTCTTTATTTACTTTTCTCCCAAATTTATTTTTATCCCTCAGAAATAGACATGGTTCAGTTAATAAGGTTTTTGTTACTAGTGCCATTTGTTTTAGCATAACTAATTAATTTCCTTTAAAGCACAAAGTAATAATTCCATTTAGCATCCAAAGACAGCCACAGTAATTACAGTCCTGTGAAGTGTGGTTCTAGACAACATCTGACACAACAAATCTTCAACATAAAATTGAATTTAAAAAATCTTTACCAGCTAATTAATGACCAGTCCCCTTCATGTTCAAACCATTGAAAAGCTGAGAAGGATGTGATGTCCAAAGTCGGCTTTAATCAAGTAGAATAAAAAAATAAAAAGTAAAGTTGGGCACTTCGTTTGTTTTTCTTTGTAATTCTCTTTCAGTTTCTTCGTAATTCATTTGTTAGAAGATTTTTTGGCTTTTGTACACAGATGGCTTTGGTTTAGAGAAATTCTTGTGACTTGAGGGAATAATTCATTTCTCAAACAAGTATCTTTCTTGTCAGACTAGCATTTTGTATCTGTACCTTATCTCTGACCTTCAGAGTGTTGGGATACCAGGGTACATACTTCCAAGTCTTAGCACCTGGCAGGAAGGAAGGAGAAGGTAACACTGCAGAAATAATTTTGCTTCTTCATTTTGGAAGGAAAATGGGAAAGGAAGAGAGGAAAAAAAACCAGGGCAGAAGGGGGGAAAGGAAAGACGTAGATAAGCCAGAAAAACAAGGAGTGGCTTTTCGGAGTTGATAAATTTGAGATAATCTTCTGGGTCCTGTTCTGTACTGCTGAGGTCTGTTTTTTCTGTTCAGAAATAACTAAGCTTATCTATTTGAAAGATTGCATATATTTGAAAGATTAGGAGATTGGAAGGCTAGAAATTTTCCAGTCAAAACCCTCCTGGACATGCTCCTGTGCAACCTGCTGTAGGTGAACCTTCTTTAGCAGTGGAGGGAGCTGGCCTAGGTGACCTCCAGAGGTCCCTTCCAACCAGTCATTCTATGATATGAAAAGATTGTAGTTTTTTTAGCTATTGTTGGTATTTCTCCAATGTAGCTTACTTAGTGGACATGCATATGGTAGACTTTTCAGGTTTTCTTTCTTACTAAGCTATGTTTTCTGCTCTTTCGTGAGAGACTCATGATTACTTTTTCAAGGACACTTCATTAAAGTACAAGGTAATCATGTTATGGTGGTTTTAATTCGTCCTAGTCTGAAAAAAAGGTACATAACCACAACTAATGATTGAATAAATTGTTTCCCAGCTTTTAGAAGCAGTGCTTTTGTAGAATAAGCACACAGTTCTCTGCTGAAGATAATTTAAAATAGTGGGTTTGGTATAAACGTTTCGTTACTGGGATTTGGGGAAATGAAACTGAAGTGAAATCTTCGAGCAGAGGCTTCTTTATCTTTCCCTTTGCAACACAGTGAGGGATGTCAGGAATCCAGTGTCTGTTTGAGACTCTTCCTGGAGGCCAAAAATGGGAAGGGTAGTGGAAAAGGCTTCTGCAGGGACATCAGTGCTGAAATGGCAGCTGGGGCAAATGTAGGCCTGATGCTAAATGGCAGAGGAGACCTGATCTCACAAGGTTGAGGACAGCATTTTTGCTTTGATTTTCATTTTCCAGGCCTGTTCACGGGTTCCTCAAGTCCCTGGGTATAGCTACTTGCCTCTGAGAGAGCAAGACACTTCTTTGTGTGTGGTAGAAGCGGAGCAAGTGAGGGGCAGGCTGGTTCTGTGAGGCAGCCGTGCATGAAGCAGTGGCACCAGATGGGATCCCTCCAGGCCAGTATCAGTTGTGGGTCACTGAATGTTTTGGGTTTGAAGGTACCTTAAAGGCCATCTAGTTCCAAGCCCCCTGCTGTGGGTGGGGACGTGCGGTGAGGATGGTCTCCAAAAAGATGTGGATTTGGTGGCAGGATGGCTTCCAAGAACTAGAGGAGAGAAAATGTCACACCAGGCTTCAAGAAGGAGGATGTGGGGAAATGACAGGCTGGTCAGCCTTAGCCTTCAGTTATATTATGGGGTAAATTCTCTTGACAGCCATGTCCACCCTCTTTGTAAGGCAAGAAGTTGTCTGGGAATAGCCAGGACAGATTAGCCAAAATGAAATCTTGTCTGACCCATCTGGTTGCCTTTTGTGATGGACTGAGTGGCTTAGGGTACCAAGTGGATGTTGTTTATCTTGGCTTGAGTGGTGGTTGAGCAGATACCTCCAGACTATTGGAGGCAGAGGGCACTGGCTAGGGGAAGTTCAAACCTGTATAAGGAACAGCTTCTTTACAGCAAGTGTGGTTACTGCAACAAGTTTCTGGGAAGTGCCAGGGAGTCTCCATCCTTCAACATACTAGGAACTCAAGTGGCCAGGGCCCCAGGCAGCCTCTTGACTTCAGAGTTAGCTCTGTTTTCTGTAAGGATTGTACAAGATCATGTCTAGACACCTCTAAAATATGCTGTGATACTCAACAGACTAAAGGGGATTTAGCACACTGGTAATGAAGTAGTATATCAGATGCAACTTAAAACAGTTCACATGTATACAAATTTCTAACCTCTGTCTTTCTAAAGTCAGATACTTTGGAGCATCCTAACATGGTGTGGGAAGTGAAGACAAATCAAATGCCTAATGCAGTTCAGAAACTCCTTCTGGTAGTGGACAAGAGAACTTCAGGGATGAACGAGTCACTGGAGTTGCTGAAGTGTAATGAAAACCTGCCCTCTTCTCCTGGATATGCATCCTGTGATGAGCACATGGAACTTGGTAAATAAAATCATTTTTTCAGAGGAAGCTGAATTCTGAAGTTTGTTTTAGATTTCCTATACTGAAATTACTGGAAGCCAACTGAATGAGATTGCTGATTTTTAACTTGAGTAGGGCAGGGAATTGTGACAACTGAAGGTCTGTCTTTGCAGTCACTTTTCCCTTTAACCCATTTCCAGTTCTGACACACTGGCCTGTTGACTCAAATGTGTTCTTGAACTCAGAGCCACAAATTTCTGCTTCTAATCCCCAGAGGAGCAGGTTTTTTTTGGCACAAGAAAAACAAACAGAAAGCTCAAGAGCTCCTCCTAAAGGGAAATTATGTTGCTTTAGATCTGCTGCAAATAGATTCTGGAATAGAGGAACATTATTTTTACGTATTGAAGAAAAACAGCATGCGCTTTAGAAAGTATCAGTATAATCAGTGAAATATTAACACATTTAATTGCAGTTATGCAGTGATTAGGAATAATGATACTTAGTTACATGACAGCACATAGCATAGACTTCTCCTAACAAGCTGAGTTCTCTTTTGTTATTCTGCATGGGATAGGAAAGATGTGTATTACTGAAAGGAATTCACCCTACCAGGCTGTATACCCAGCTTTCATGATTTATTTAATCTGAGTTATTTAACTCTGGTTCCCTGGTGGAAACCTTTTACCTTGAACATGGTCTAATGTTGAATTTTTTTAGTGTCACACCTTCAAGGACAGATTAATTTAGTTGTCTTTTGTGGCATATTTAAGTATTTTAGTGAAGCATGTTTTTGAATAATTCTGCAGTATAGTTCTGTGTAAACTGGTCAATCTAAAGACTTTAAAGTTTAAAGACTTTAAAATCAGAACTACATTTTTATCTAGTTACCTAATTTTTTCTTAAATTTGTTGTGTGAATATATAATCAACTAGAAATGTTACTATTTCTGTGGCCATTTTTATGAATAAAGTTTGTGAAATGTTGGTAGTTGTGATACGAGAAAATAAAACTAATTTATTGTGGTTCCTTTTTTTCCACCAAATTTGCAAGATTTGGTGTCAAGTAGAATTGAGTATAATTATGGTAATTTGTGCATTTGTTTGTAGATGATCTTCCTGAATTACAGGCTGTGCAGACAGATTCTACCCCACCTGCACTTTTTCAGCTTGGTGCTGATGTTTCACATCAGGAATGTTCAAGGCCATCATGGAGTCAACATACCTCAAACAGCAATCCAGAAAATGCTTATTCTTGTGAGAATGGGGTGAACTGGTTGACAGAATTAGCAAATATAGCCACAAGTCCTCAGAGTCCTTTGATGCAGTGCACTTTTTATAACAGGTATTAACATTCATTTCAATTTTGAACTATAGAGATTTATAATCATGTCTCCAAAATACTTCCTTCACTCTTTACACCCTCTGACTTTGAACTGGAGCCCTATTTTTTGGTCTTTTTATTTGTTCTGTGAAAGTATGCACATAACTTGTCTCAGAGCCTTGTGCAAAAGCTGCTTAGTTTTTATCTGCTGCTTCACATGAAGTAAATGTCCATAATTTCTGAGCCTGCTGTGGATAGGCAATGTCTATATCATCCTATGTCATTCACAGCTGGAAACTAAGAGGAATTTCTTACATTAAATTCTTAAAGCTATCTAATGCACAGACTTCAGATTTTTTTTTTAAACAGCTAGTTGGAAATCTAATGCAATGTATCTTTTGCTGATAACTCTCAGGTTTGTGATCTGTAAATTCTCTAAGGTTGTGAGCAGCAGGTGTGTGATCTTGGAAATTTCTGGGCTTCACTTTTTATTGTACAGCTTTTCTTAGGTTTATAATCAGAAAACTCAATGCAATACTGTTAATAGTAATGCAGCTGAGATTTAATCATTTGGACAGAACAAATGTCTTTATATTCTCTTAAAAGCAGGGTATTTGGTTCAAGATATTTGTGAAAACTTCAGCATTGTGCTAAGGAGATGCCACTGTGGAAGTAATACTGCCATTTGAGTGCTATATAGAACCTGTGCAGGAGTTATGCTAAACGATCTCTTTGCCTAAGCTTGCACCCTTTAATCATCTTGGAATACTGGTGTGTGGGAGGGTTATTTGGCGTTCAGCTCATGCAAACGGAAATATTTGCAATGAAAGCATTTCGGAGTAATGGCAGCAAAGTCCCATGTTGTCTTAATGTGGTATATTTTAAAATGCATGTTTCTCTTGTAGATCATCTCCTGTTCGCATAATAGCAACGAGCAAAAGTTTACATTCCTATGCACGTCCTCCACCAGGATCTTCAAACAGTGATCCTAACTTCTCCAAGAATGATGTGGATGAAACACCAGTCAGACATGAAAGGGTGAGTTGTTCTGAAACATTTTAAAATAAACACGTATGAGTAATGGGTTAAGTTTTTTGACAAAGGAAACTAGTTAAAAAAAAAAAAATCTGCGTAGTGTTAATATTACTGCTAATTAAATGATTTGCTGTTAGTTTTCTTTTTACCACACAGAGGATGCTTGTAGTGCTACTTAATTATTTTTCTGACAAGATCAGATCACTTTCTAAGAAAGCTCTACTTCTGTTGTGATTTCTCCTATAGCAAGCTTTAAAAACTGTATTATCTTGTTTGATGCATCAAAAGGAAATATGAATCCCTCTCCTTTGAGATGCACAAAACGTATCAGTCCTGTGTCTCCTTTTCCCATATATTAATTAGTATCTGAAATTTGTCTCTTAACAACACTGACTTTTCTCCAGTGATTTATCTACAACTGCATTGAGCCTATCAGCTTTCCAGTAATTGGACCATAGAGTAATGTGCTTTGAGTGAGTCTCTAGATGACCAAGCAATGATGAGGTGTAAAATGCTTACACATAAGGATAAGATAATCCATAGGGATGAAATGAATCTCAGAGAATGAAACCCGAAAATGTCAGGATGCATCTCAGAAAACGAGATGAAAACGGTCCATTCACATTTACTGCATTCCTTTAATCTTTGTCTTCATGTTACATTCGTCTTAGTCTTTAAGGCAAAATTATGCCACAAGTGCAAGTAAGAGACTGTCTTAAAGCATGTAAGACCAGCCCTAAAATACTTTGCAGTAAAATGTCAACGTAATTTTGCTTTTTTTAACAGGCAAATAGTGAATCAGAATCTGGCATTTTCTGCATGTCATCACTTTCAGATGATGATGATTTAGGATGGTGCCATTCCTGGCCTTCAACTGTCTGGCATTGTTTTCTAAAAGGTAAAATAACATGTATCATGAAATAAGTATTTCTTTTATCATGTCTTTTTTTTTTTTTCTTGTAGCACAGACTTTTTTACCTAACACTAATGGTTTTTTTCCTTGAAAAAATCTGTTAGGCTCTCGTTTGTGCTTTCATAAAGGACGCAATAAAGAATGGCAGGATGTTGAAGAGTTTGCAAGATCTGAAAGCTGTGGAAAAGAGGAAAATCTCCCAGTCAGTCCTTACAAGGTAGCCATTAGTTCTAATACATTCACTGCAATAGCTGTAGCAAGCACTTATTTTCTTACGTTACCCTGGTGCCTTTAATTACTGTCTCAGGAAAACAGGTTGACATTAATGTTGTTTAGAGCTGAACACTGTGCTGTTTGAGTATCTCATGGAAAAACACTTGAACTGAATTAATTTATGTATGTTTTGAATGTTATGTCATCTTTACTAATTTCTAGCAAGACAGAAATGCAAATTAGAATATTGCTATTTTTTGATACAATGTATGATGATGAGTATACACCTAGAGTATACACAGGTGTATGCTTTTCTTAGGGGAAATTTTTTGAACTGTATGTGTTAACAGGACTATGGTTCCAATGGTTTGAAGTTGATTTCTCATGAAGAAAGCATTTCCTGTGGTGAGTCAGTGCTGAAGCTGACTTTTGATCCTGGCACAGTGGAGGACGGCTTGCTTACCGTAGAATGCAGACTCGATCATCCATTTTATGTGAAAAATAAAGGTATGAAATACCTCAAGTACACTTGGTTGTATATTAAAATATTCTCAGAAAGTGATTGCAGATTTTGTTGGCACCCCATACTGTTCGAGAAAATGATAAAAGTTGTGGTGTAGAAACAATTTACTGTCTTTGTAAAGATATCTGGAATATGAACAAACGAAAAAACCTGTAAAGCCATAAAGCTCCAGGAAGACTGCCTATCTCTTAAGAAAAGATTTGATTGAGTATATCAATGGAGCTCAGGAATACAGAAAATCCAGGGTGGGGGGAGACAGGAAAACTGCAAATAACGGAGGCTTTTCTCACTTGCTAAACATGGAACTTCTGAGGGTAAAAGTGTCCAGGTTTTGATTCCTTTTTTGCTAGAATGAGATTTTATTTGAGATAAAAATAAACCTTTTGCAGTAAGAACTCCCTAAGTAAATGTTTCTGATTTTAATCTTGGGTGAAAGAAACTACATCAGAACATTTTTGTAAAATTATGTAATTTTGAGATACAGGATTGCTCCAATGAAGAACTGGAGAGATTGTCTGGCTGTTTGTCTAATTTAACTCTTTACCACTTCAGGTTGGTCATCTTTTTATCCAAGCTTGACTGTGGTACAGCATGGCATTCCATGCTGTGAAATGCATCTTGGAGATCTATGTCTACCTCCTGGACACCCTGATGCCATTAACTTTGATGATTCAGGTGTTTTTGATACATTTAAAAGGTAATTTTTGGATAATGTGGCCTCAGTGGTTCTTGTATTTAATGAGTAGGCACCTTAAGTCTGGAAGAATTTGAAGCATTATATAGAGGAGAGAGAGAATAGTTTTGGTTGTACAAGATAAACGATAGGAGAAAATGAATACTCAGTATTAGGAAAGCTGTGTAAGTATGTGCTCTGCTAAACTGCAGAGTAGTGCCTTGGATAGAGTGAAATAACTTTTTAGCCTCTTTTTAGGATAGTTTAAAGGGCGATTAGATAAAGCAGTAAAAAAATATATATTGTCTTTATAAATTCTCCAGGTAATGTGGGTTATGTTCGTAAAATCTAGTACAATTTTCTGACAATAATATGTCTGCTAGCTGTTATCTCATGCTTCATATGCAACAATATGCCCAAATTATCTGAGTTGTTTCTTAGTGGTAAATGCTTGTGCAATGGCTTTAGAATACAGTATGTTCATAATTTGTTCTAATTATTTTTGTGTATTCTGTTTTTTGGAATTCTTTTATATTAGATCAAACTTACCTACTTCAGAGTTTGATTAACCTTGGGGTTTGCCTGAGCTAGAACTTCAATCAGATAACCTTCAGAGGTCCTGTTCAACATAAATTACTCTTAAGATTCTAAGGAAATAATAAAGGTTCTTCCATAGTATTTTGAGATTTTAAGTTTTAGTAAAATCCATCTTTTCCTATGATAGTGCCTTTTTAGCATCTGTTTTTAATCCAGTTGCACTTTGGTTTTTTACAACAGAAAAAAAAGGAATTTAGGATGCTGTTCACAGTTCAAGCCCTGGGAGCTCTTGTATGATTTCAGTCTGGCACACAGCGAGTTCAGATTGCTTGGCTTCATTCATTTGCTCTCTGGGCATTTTTTTTCTTCTTAACTCCTATTCTGAACTGCATATGTAGCTGTTAGAATCATGGTAGCTACATCTCACTGAAAAATCTAGATTTCTCTCTCCTTACTAATTTGCAGCCCAGCCGAATACTGCCTTGTACTTCAAATTCCTTGTCTTTCTGGGCTGAAGGGAGTGACTGAGAAAGGAGCATGCAGCAGCTGCAGCTGTGATAACAGGACAGAAGAATTAAAAACAAAATTCTGTTGCTGTGTTATGGGAAGATTAGGAATAGGAAGGGTGCTGGCCTGTTGTAGAACAGAGAGGTCCTTTCTCCTTATCTCATGATAGCCTGCAAGATGGTCAGCATTATCCCTTCTTTGCTGCTCTGTACTTCCCGGAGGGATGGTGGAGGCTCTGCTCTTCCACATGGTTCTGTCCCATGAAAGGAGCTACCTTTGCAGACGGGGGCCGGACTGCCCCATGCAGTATTTCCTTGCTAGTCAGTCTGCTTGGTTCTCACAAAAAAGCTCTTCAAAACCCTTATTTTGGCCATAAATCATGCAATTATAGCCACATTGAGCAGTAGGTAAGAGGAGCCTTAGCATATATATGTGTTATGTTTATCTTGTGGTGGTAACTTAGTTATAGATTTATGACTGAGTAGCCCCTTTCCAAGAGTGTTTTTCCCATATAGCATGCTAAAAACAGCATAGCCTGTGGTTCCCACTGGAGATGGTAACAGATAGTCTGTGGAGTTTAACTACCTCTTTAGTGATTAGAGATTAATTGTAGGTGTTGGTTAGCTAAAAATTGCAAGATTTTGTCTGTCATATTTGGAGGTCTGAATTTTATGGAAACACGTCACTTAAGCTGTTGAAATACCTTGAGGAGGAATGTAGCGGTTTTGTCACTAGAGGGCAGGCGGTTGTCAGCACTGCATCAAATAGTGCGATGTCACGGGGCTCTGAGCAGGGTTTTAACCTCACTGGAAGGTTTGTGAGTAAAATAGTATGAATTCAGCTGCCTAGAGAAGTTATTTGTACAGTAGTTAATATAATTTATTTTAATATAGTGGTTTCATATTTGCCTTTAGTATATATTTGCAATCATATTTGCCCTTAGTATATACTTGCAAGTGGAGCTCATTGCTTACTCTTCCCTTTCTGTACTTGTCATTTACTGATCAGGTTTGATTTATGGTAAGGACAGAAGCAGAAAGAAAGAAGCATGTTTAAGAAGAGGATGAAGTTTGAAATTATTGTGTAGTTGACTGATACATAGCTGAGGAAAGTACACAGCAGAACATGTAAAGTTGCAGTCTTCATCACATTGAAAAAATATTAACTTACCTGCCAAAGTATTGTAGTTTTTTGTTTTTCACACTGACATCCACATCAAGCACAAATCATTATGTCACACAAAAGAGAGCAAAATTCTACAAATGTAGTACAGTTGAAGAGTGAACAGATATTTAGGGATTATGCACGAAAATTACTCCATGGCTTTATGATCTGTCCTTTTGCTGCAGTTACGATTTTACCCCGATGGACTCCTCTGCAGTGTATGTGCTCAGCAGCATGGCTCGCCAGCGTCGCGCTTCGCTGTCCTGTGGGGGATCAAACAATCAAGATGCTGAGAGATCAGAATGCAGTAGTAAAAACTGTACCTCTGCTGCATCGTCACATCTTTCCTCCAATCCTTTGTACAGCAAAGCTGGCAAAAGCCACAGCTCAGGGACTGCAAGTACTGTGAGTGCCACTTCTCCAAACAAGTGCAAAAGACCAATGAATGCCTTCATGCTTTTTGCCAAAAAATACAGAGTTGAATACACTCAGATGTATCCAGGGAAAGACAACAGGTAATGGTACAAACTGTAGTTTTGCTATTACTGGTGAGTTAGAAGAACATCTGTGTCCCACTTTTAGATTTAAATAGCCTAAATTTTGCATTTGAAATAAAGTATGTGTATTGTTTTAAGAATAAGCTTTGAAAGATGTTAAATGAAAGATGTTGAAAGGGTAATTTATGGGTGGACTGTGAATATTTACAGTACTCAGTGAACTCAATACAAACCATTTTTGGCAAACTTATCTTCTGAGAAAACATTTGGGTAAAGCAACCGATACATGTGTATGTGTGCACTGGCAGAGGCACAAATACAGAACCATTGTTGTTTACAGTGATGAGGTGCTCTGCTTGTGTGCTGTAATGGAAAAAAGGGAGTTTCTTGTTCTTCTAATGAAGTCTTGACATATTATTGCAAATTGGTCATGAAGTTACAAGCATTTATTTCCAGTCTGTATATCCTGTTGAAGAGTGGAGTACTGATAAGTTAGGATATCTCAAAGATCATAATTCAGACAGCACACTGCCGAATTCTGCTTGCCCTAAAGGCATTCAACAATCTGCTGAAACTTGCAGGAAGAATTGTATGACTGTGTTTGGAGGACGGGTCTTTGTTAGTTTGTTCTTTTGTTAATCTCTAGCACATTTGCTTCTATGCATTTTTTAATGAAGATTCCCATTACTTATGTTTTAAATAGTATTTGGTGCTAATTGTGCATATGTAAAGAGAAACTAAAACACACAAACATGGACTGATCTTACAATCAGATTTTTACTGTATGTAATTTTATAAAAACTGTTACTATAAAAATTGCATTGTGACATAAAAATTCTAGAACTAAGTCTGGTAAAAATTAAAGTTGGCAGGGCTTTGAAAGGGGTTTTACTATTTTACAATGTTCTAATAAGGAGGCTGAGATATAAAATCCTGCCAGACAAATCCCAGCCAGTCTTGTGTGTCCTGACAATGATGTTGTGTAATGTTTATAGTAAGTTCAGTGAAGCAGATCTGCTGCCTTCACACTCATTGCAACTATCAGTGAGAAATGGAACAGAATGGCAGCCAAGAATGTTATGATGGTTATACATTTAGTTGAAAATGCTGATTTCAAATGGATGCAATGAACTGGAGCTGCGCATGCATGGATGTGAAAATGAATTGAATATTTCAGTGAGCTGGTTTACCTTGAAGGAAGGTGATGAAAAAGTTACAAGTATGGTTCAAAATGCACTGTCCTGCTTGGAAGGCAGTGCACTGCAGTTCCATGGCATCCATAAAACACAGGATTGCAGAAATAGCATTAGTGATAATTGATACAGGCATTCAGCTACTGTCACTCAAGTGTTGCTGAGGCATTCATTAATTTAGCTGTTGGGAGGCAACTCTCATGTTTTTTAAATGTACATTCGTGTCATTTTCAGATTAATGTATAGATCTTACAACATAGTAGCCACTTCTGTAAAGTGGAGTTCTTATGTTTGCTGCAGTTATTTCCTTGCAGGAGTACGAAAGGACAGAACTTGAGGTATTCTGAGTTAAATGGTCATGTTCTAAGACAAAGCAGCTCAAGGCATGTTAGCAAGACAGTGAGCTTGTAAACATTCAAAGCACAAGTCAAGAGTCACACGATACTTAAAACTACTGTGGATTGCCAGATCATGTTTGAAAAACTGGTGTTAGGGCTGCACTTGCTTATTTTCTAGATACTCTTTACTGTAGCTGTAGCTGGACTTGGTTGTGTGTTCAGAAATTCTTTGAGTAGTGTACCTTCTAGAGATGAGGGAAATAATATTTTTGTTTAAAAGATTTCATGGTGCACTTTTATTTGGGAAGGCAATGGCTTTTACAGCAGATCTGCTCTCTCTGGGTCACCATGTTCTTAACTGAGGGTGTGAGTGATCCAGTACAAGCTGGTGACCCAGAGCAGACAGGTTTCTGGTGATATGCCTCTGGATACAGTCAAAAGATGAAAAATCTGCTAATTAAACTGGGTGTGTTTGCTTCCGATGACAGACCTAAGATACTGGTTCTCAGTTTGGATAGAAAACCAGAAATTCCATTGCCAAAGGGACAGGCTGTGCAGGTGGGTTTGATGGCCATGGGATGTGGTGTCCCCTGGAGGAGTTTGCTCTAAGGAGTCACCAAGCTCGTGGCAGTGCAGGCTCAAGGGCTGTCCGGGCACTTTGGGATGTGGTCCCTGAATGCTCTGCAGCTCACAGAAACCTGAACGGCACCACACAGCCTTGTAGGATCCAAATCCATTTATTTGCTGTGGTGCAGAACAGCCTTCAGAATTGCTCTGTGTGCCGTGTTATGGATATGGTTGGCGACACTCTAATTGTCTTGATTCAGTTGGACTATCCTCGGTGCCAGCAAGGAACTTTATTAATAGGAGAAAGAAAGGGACTTAGTTGTGTCCACCTTTTTCTTACAGCCAGTCACAGAACTCTCATTGCTGTAATCTGAAGCCAAAGTGTACAAACCACTTGGTAGCTTTAACAGTCATTGATAAAAGAGCTGTTGTTTAGAGGTTTTCATTTAGCTACAAGATGGAGTTAAAGCTTTAACAGGCTATTAATCCAACATTTGGGAGTGCAGTTAAGCAATATGGCAGGATAGTACAGGGAAATGTTGTCAAAAGACCTGGAGTTTATAAGGAAAGGCATCAATTCAGCTTCTGGAAATGGTGATAGATGTGTTAGAACAAATGGTTCCCTTTGCACAGGATTCAGAACTTATCAGTATATTCCACCCAGGATGGATTAAAGGTAGAAGAAGCTACAGCTACTGATTAAATAGACATAGGGACTTGCAGTTAATCAAATACTTGGCTGAGGTAATATTCAGTTCATTGCTCTAATTATTAGAGAACATATTTTCAGCAAATCTGTCATATAATCTTCTAGTAGGAAAGTAGAGCAAAACAAATGTGAGTTACCATTTGGTGGTGGTTTTTGTAACATCTCTATTTTGCTGGTTTATGCCAGTTGCTGTATGTACACCCTTTGAAATGTTAAAATGTGCATTGACCCATGCTCAGCTAACACAGAAGTCTCAGCTGTTGAACTATTAAAAGAACTATGAGAAGATAATCACAAATATGATTATTTAAAAATTTAAGATGCAGATGATTTCTTCCTTGTGTGTTAATTCCACATTTAACTCACATCTTTTTTAAAGTGCTCAGATAAAAAAAAACAACCAAAAAATCCTGGTATTTCTTAGCACTGTCCTGACTGTACTGTAAACATTTATCTTGCAGAGCCATAAGTGTGATACTTGGCGACAGGTGGAAGAAAATGAAAAATGAGGAAAGGAGGATGTACACACTAGAAGCCAAGGCCTTGGCAGAGGAGCAGAAGCGTTTAAATCCTGACTGTTGGAAAAGAAAACGAACAAATTCTGTATGTTTGTGAAGCAGTCTTTTTCATTATGCAGATACATGTGTTCAGCTGGGTGGCTACAGTGTGTTTTGTTCAGAAGCAGCTGCTTTCTTAGTAGCCGAAAACTTCATTTACTCTCCTGTGTTGTGTAACCTGCTTTTGGCAGTTTGGCAGGAGACAGATGAGTAGAGGGTCTGTGTGAATATTTTATGAGAATTCTGTGAATTCTGCTGTACTGAAAGTTCGTGAAATGCAAAAGAAGGGCACGTGGTTTTTCACCTTGAAGTGAGCTCATAAGATTGTACCTAAAATTTATCTTCTGTAAAAACCTTTTCTTTACCTTTTTCTAGTTTTCTTATTGATAATTTATATCAGCATATATTGATGATATTGAAGGAGCAGAATAATTTTTCCCTGCGAATCCCTTTCATTTATTACTCTATTTAGTTGTAAAATAAATACAGTAGATAACACTATGTCTGTGGGAAAAGAAATTATTTTCCACTTTGTAGAAAGCCATCAATCTATGAGTCTCCAGCAATGTATTAGTAGGTGGTGGATTTATTAAGAAAGAGGAGGGCTTTCAAGTTGAAACACCATGTAAAAGCAAACATCAAAAAAAGGAGATCCAGCTTGTTCACCTAGAAGAGTAGATTGGAAGGACAGATCCACTGAGGTGCATGGTGCTTGGCAAGTTCTTCCATTTTATGGCTGGGTAGGAGCTTGAAGGGTGGTGTGGACTTCATCTATATGGTTGGTGAAACCATCCATCCATGTGGTGTAAGATTTCATACTCAAGTTATCCCCTTTCTTTTGATGTGTAAATGAGACTTCTTTCTCAAGAGCATAGCTAAGTGTTGCCTTAAGACTGAATAAGAAATGCTCCAACACCGAGTTGCTTCTTTCTGATGCACATACTTTGTGCAGTTTCCAGTCCCTTGCTGCAGAAGGTTCCACCAAATCCCAGCTGCTAGGAACAAGCTGTTTTTCTGTTCACTGCATTCTATTTTAATCAACAGTGACAGCTTCTGTTACATTTCCTTGTGGGTTTAGTTAAAATAATATTTATTTATTCTGCTCTTACACTACTGCAGTTTTGAGCTTTGGATGGTGAGATCACAGGCTCACCTCTGAGCTTCAAGCAACTCAGAGGCGTGTTTGTGTGTAGCTGAGTAGTGATGGGTTGGCCTCAGTAAGGTTTTCTTGCCCTGCCTTGTAGTAGGATTTTCCTTGTCCCTACAGTCTTCAGACCAAGAGAACGGGATCTGTAGAACCTGTTACCTCAGTGTTACAGCAGGAAATGTCCTTTATAATTGTTCTAGTTCAGTGAACTGGTTAGCAGTCCGGTAACCTTACTCAGTAATGATAATGGGCTCCAGGCTGTGACAGAGAAGTCATGATGGTCTTTTGATAATCAGGGAATAAAACTGTCTGGTTTGGCCTTTTTGTTTTCTTCTGAATAACTGACCAATGACTACAAAGACTTGTGGCTTTGAAAACAAGTGTTGTGCCCCTTTGCTTGGTAATTGCTAACCTGGTTTTCTCTTCTCTTTTCTCAGGGCTCACAACAGCATTAAGCCAGAATTTTCCTGTTAACTCTGTATTTACAAAATGGCTGTTGCTTGATGGCAAGAAGATGCAAGATCAAGGTCTTACTATTTGTTGTGACTATTTGTGACCATAAAATACTGGCACCATCATGGAAATGATCTGAGTGCAGATTTGCTTTTTACAATAGAACATTAAGTAAGCTAAAAACTATCAGCATTTTAAACCAAATTGCCTTATTTTTCTTCCAAACTTCATTATATATCAGGTAATATAGGCTTGAAAATGGATATCCTGTGGTGCTAAAGTACTTTAGAAAGAGGCGAAGGAGATAATGTATAAATGTTTATTTTTAAAAGAAAATGTACAAAAAGGGGAATTTAAAAATATGTAACAGCTGTTTATATACATTGATTCTTATTGCTGATTAATATGTATTGCACAACTGTATTATTAATTGCAATTCTGGGGCCTGGGATTTTCTGAAAAGGCAAAGTGTATTATCAGCTTCCAGCTTCCCAGCCTGCCCGGCTGCCAGCAAGTTACCAGAATATGTGGGAATGGAGGGTGTGGTGATATAACAAGGGAGCTGCTGCTTGGGATGCCACTTAGAAAACTTGTATCCACAAGGGAGATATTTTTGCATCAGCTGGCACTAGTGAGAGATGTCATTTCACTGTGTAAACAATGGCCTGGGGCAGGATGAAACAAATAAATAGCGTTATCTCAAGAAAAGCGGTGCTGTTGATATCATCACCATCATAGTTATAACTCTGTGTTTTGTCTTTGCCACATATTCTACAATATTTTATTTTGCCATAAGACATCTTTATGGTGGGGGCAAACTTTGCACTTAACTATATGTGCAACACTTGCACTTTACTTTTTTTTCTCCTCCAACTGTCTAAAATTAGAGCAGCTGCGTTAGGATTACAATTGCTTCTGCTGTGAACATTTACAATCATGGCTTTTCCTGTACTAAACAGCTGTGTGTTGGTTTTTTTTTTTTAAGAATCACAACTGTAAATTTCAGTTTATGACACGTCTACATGATGTTGCCCCTAAGATTTTTGCACACTATATTCTTGTATATTATTTCAAATAAATTCATTAAAATTTGGTGTTGTGTATTTTATATAATGAAGAAGACTAATTACGAAGTCAGCCCTGCAGCAATGAGTGTGTTCTGCATGGAAGTTCTTTACATGAACCCATCCAAAGTATATTTTAATGCCTTGCCATTAGGAAGCTAGTGAAGAATTTCAAATACGATTTTCAGGATTGGACAGTCAGTGTTCTTTATTACAGTTTAAGCAAGAAGAGTTGAAATCAATATAAATTATTTCCAAGCAAATAGCAGTGTAATAGAGAAGCATTTAGGTTAGTTATAAATACTTTTCCTTGTGTTAAAATTAGTGATTTTTAGATGGAAACTGATGATTCAGATGTTTCAAAAGTACAATTTTCTGAATATGGCTAAAATGTATTCAACTGTTTAAAACTCTACTTGTAGGAAAAGAGCTGCTTCCTTATTTGAGATATTCAGCAATTACACTGTAATATTTGAGTTCTAATTTTATACTTTTCTAAATTCAAAAGGAATGCTTAAGAATGTTTCAATTAGATGTAGACTTACAGCAGATAAAAAGTTGTACAATTTCCTATAATATTTCTGTATAAGTAAGTTCCTGTAATGTGAGCATAAAGCAAGAAGACAGAAGTTTCAGACATGAAGTAGGTAAACATTTCCTTGTAAAGCTGATGTACCTGGGGATAATTTACATGAACAGTGAATATGTATGTGGCACCAAAGGCCCCAGCTGTGTTACCGCCCATTCTCTGGTGTGAGAGCGTTGTCCAGGTATGTTCACTGAAGGGTTGACATGGCTTTCTGCAGCAGCTGAACCATTATGGGATAGACTGGTGCAAACTCCTTTCCCTCTCTTGTTCTTACAGATTGAACATAAGCTTCCAGTGCACCACTAAAAAAAAAAATAAATAAAAAAGCTAAAGCATTTTAAGTACTGTAAATTCAGGATCTGCAACTGAAATTAATTGCCTTCTTCCCTCCTGCAAAAATTTTCCTCAGATGGTCCTATTTGTCTGTGGAAGGAAGTGAGCAAGGAAGGCCTTGCAAAGCTCTATATAATTGTTCCATGATCTTTCTCTCCTTTCTTGCATGTTTGAGGAGCAAACAAGTTAACATTTAAATAAGCAGCAGCATGTTGCAGATGGCTTGAAATGACAGCTCTGACGCACAGACTCAGGCTCAGTGCTGCACTGGTAACCTTTAGAAAGGGAGAGAATAATCTCCAGCTGCTGCAGACGCTGAGAGTGCAACTTCCAGCATGAGAAGTGCGGCACTGGTGAACACCCGCCATGCCCTAAGGTGATTGCTGGCACTGCCTTTTGAACTCCCACTGTCCAACCTTGGAAACGCCGCGCTAACCCCAGACAGGGCTTGGGCAAGGCACGGCCTGGCTCTCTTACACATTGTCACAGGGTGTCACACACAGAGTCATCATGTGACAACTGCACAAATAAAACACTGCAAAGCTAAAGGGCAACTGTGGTGACGTACTTGTCTGTACGTAATTTAACTTGCTTTACAACACAGGGTCACCTTTCAGCCAACATTCTAGTACACAGAATTGTTGAGTGACAGCATATTTGTAAAGTAAATGCTGAAAGTGCTCATCTGTTGAGATTCCAACTTACTAATTCATTAAGTAGGCCAAGCTAGTGTTGTCACACTTAAATATAGCTTTGAATTTAATTTTCTTCTCCTTTTCTGCTTCTATGTCTTCATGTAACTGATACAATCATCTTGGAGTTTCCTTCTAAAACTCGTTTAAATTTGTGCTATTTACAGCAAAACTGTGACATTAAGAAAATGCACAAACAACAGACCCCATTTCAAGTGGAGACTAATACAGCTCCCAGTATGTGGCTTTTCCTCTTCTAATACAGATTCTCACCACAGCCCTTCCAGCACTGCGTGGGCACCAGCCCACGGGGCAGCGGCTCCTGCTGCAAAGTGGTCACTGAGCAGGGAGTGGTCCTGGGTTTTGTCTCATGCATTCCTTTCTGGAAGTGCACCAGCGCCGCTGCTCTGCCAGTGAGGGAGCCCACTGGCTTTTAGTAACATGGCAGGAACATTCCCAATCCCACTGGGAGAAGGCAGATGGTTGTTGTGCACATCTGGTGAAGGGGGTGGGGGGCACAGGGGTCAAGGGAGATGGTAACACAGAGCAACTGCAGTGTTGTGCCTACAAATACACACCCACTGCTGTAGGATGCTGGGCTGCGGAGGCAGAGCTGTATTTATGTTTGCTGCTCCTTCCAACAACAAGCCTTTGGTGGAACCCTGCGTTTCTGCACGAAGAGGTCACGGGTTCTAAGGCAGCGCTGCTCCCCAGTAGGTGCCTGCTGGCAGCTGGCAGCAGTAGGCAGTGAATCAGGCAAGGCTTAAGGAAAGCAAAAGTACTGAAGAGCGGCATTCAGCCTGTGTCATACACATAAGCTTCTCCTGGAGTAAGATGGTGAGAGAGGAGCAGCCAAGATCCCTGTGTGATGCTGCAGCTCTGGGAAGCCTCAGATGAGCCCACCAAACCTGACAAACCAGAAGAGATTGTAGGAAGATGCAGTACACCTGCAATACACTTGGGTGCCTGTGAGTAAAGCTGCTGCTACATCAGCAAGGGCTTGGCCCTTCCTCAGTGTTTTGAACTCATCTGTGTCAGAGCATCACTGGGAATTCCCAGCAAAGTTCATTTATCAGCAAGTGGAAGATGCTCCTGAGGCCAAGAGCCTTTGCTCAGTTCGCTGAGAGACGAGTCTGAGCTTTGGGTTGCAAGAAGCCAATGACAGCAATGACAGCCCGGCCCCACAAGCTGGTCCTGGGGCTGCTCTCGCTCCTGCCAGCTCTGCCCACCCCCAGCAACGGCGCTGAGCGCCAGCCTCGCTGCCAGAGCACACCAGGAGAAGCTGGCTGTCCCCACGGGCTGTCCCTGCTAATGGAGTTGGACAGGGAGAGAGTGAAGCGTGCAACCATGCAAACAAGGAACCCGAGGCAGCTTCACTTCTGAGCACACAATGGGAATGAAACAGCACAGCACGAGGTGATTCCCACCACAGTTCCTGATGTCCCTGTGCAGCATCCAGACCTCACAGTCCCTCTTTGCTGAAGCCCAGGACATATTGTCTGGGGGGGAAACAAAAGAAGGATGGACCGAGGGACATGAAAGAAGGATGGACTGGATTACTGGAGAGGTGAGAGACTTCAGAAAAATAAAGTTACTGAGCACAGAAACAGTTCCTCATGTTGGCCTTGGTGCACTTGAGAGCTCTTCAATTTTGATAATAACTTACTCATGAGCTACTGCTAGGGGTCCGCACCAGGTACAAATACACTGTAAGGAACCACTGAATTTTTTGCACAGCAACAAACTGCAAGAGATGTCTGATCCCTTGTTACAGGCAGAAAGGCAGGGAAATAATATTTATTTTATCTAGCTAAAGTAAAGCTGGCTTTTTGCACCTGGTCAGCTCCCTGAAAACCTTTAGTCTGCTCTTTCCCAATGGTCCCTGGGGAGCAGCACAGAGTCTACAGGGAAAGAGGCAGCTAAAACACTGCTGGCTGCAGCCACAAAGTGCTTTGGGTGCAGCTCAGTTAATTCACAGTGAAGGCCATCAGTATCATGAACTGCAGAGAGATTAGGCACATCCACAGGTTTATTTTAAATCCCAAGATTTAGAGAGAAAAAGTGAGACTGGGGGAATGGGACAGCAGGAAATTGTGCTTTTTAGATAAACCGGCCTCTTGTAGCAATGAGGGGCAAGCATGTGATGAGCAGATTGAGTGGCAGGTGGGAGATGCAGGCAGGGAAGGCTCAAGGATGACATGAAGGATGCCATCCTGGTGAGTGGAGATGCTTCAGAAGTGTCAGAGATGTCTCATATTTCCACTCGGGTCAGCTCTCAAGTGCTCTAGTAAGTAGTAATTGTTAGACATGTTAGATGTTAGTTAGCTGCTACAAAGAATTGTCCCTTGTATTAAATAGACAGTTAAGAAACTCCTGTGAGTTTTCTTACTGTAACTATCATTCATCTTACTAAATCTCTCCCACTCAGCAGTATCCCTGTCTTTTCCTTTCTATACACTCCTGAAAGTTTGTTGGGCTCAAATAGTTTTTTGAAGTCATCAAAAGCTGAAAATAGAAAAAAGCCATATTGACCTGCTTAACTTAGAAAGCTCTAACACCTCTTGGTGAAGTTGTGGGTTGGAATCATTATCCAGATGGTAACACTGCTATCCCTTAACTGACTTACCTCCTTGCTTTGAAAAAGCCCTTGAAAAAGATTACAGAGATAACCAGATAGATGAAAGGGAGATGATTTACCCTAAAAGCAGCACCCAAAACCACTCAATGTGAGCCCTTGATAATCCTTTGCCAGACTGTTATTCCCATCAGATCAAACAGGATGGAATGAGATTTAAGCTATGCTAAGTGCCATACACCAGTATTATAGTCCTACTGTCACACCTTCTAGCAGCTTTTATCTTTTTTCCCTTCTCTCCTGCCTCAAAAGGATGTGAATTAACTGGCAAAACCAACTCCCTCAGTGCCAGCTAAACAGAATTTTGCAGGTCCCTTCCGCTGGACTTGCTCTTTTACTGTGGCTTTGCTTGCATTGTTTTGCTTGCATTGTTTCAAAGAGATGGAGTCAAATGTCACAAACATGACCAACCTGAGAGCATCACAACATCATCCAAAGACAACCAGTCATATCAATACTGTAAGGTGACTTCTCAGGCATTTTTCTAAAAGAGACCTTGTACTGCTTTACACTAAGCAATGAAAACAAAAGCTTTCTGAATACTCCAACTGCATTCACTATTTTCCTGCATCCACATTTCCCACACTTGCATCTCCAGTAGAAGAATTTAAACACTCTGAAGCTGAATGTTTAAAAGCCATTCATAATCAGTAGCTTTACCTGAAACACTGAAAGAACAGTGCTTCTGGTAAAACAAACTGGCCTGGAAAACTCCCTGCTCCCTGTGCCCACCCAGGGAAGGCTGTGAGCCTGCTCCCACACAGGCACAAAGCAGCCAAGGAGGATGAAAAGCTGCTGCAGCTGCTGAAGGCTGAGAGCAAAGAGGCAGCCACAGTCACCTGGAGCTCTACACCCCACCAGGTGACAAGGGAGTCATGGTCAAGCTCAGGAAACTCCTTTGCATTGCTGCCTGTGGGAATGACACCATGGTGGCAGTCCAGGAAGTCTGTCCATGCCTGGTAAGGAAAGGTCCAGGCATTAGAATAGCCCAAATCATGAATCCAGGGAGAAAGGTTGTTTGGAGTCCAGAGAATGGGGAGGTTGCTCCAGTGTGAGAGGGAGGAATGGGCTGGAAGAGGTAACTAAAAGGACTAATGGTCATAGAGTAGACATGGTTCCAGAAGTTCATTTGGGATGGGAAATTTGTTTTGCTGAAGACAGTCAACAAGTCTTCAGGGTGGGATTTTGGGACTGCAGCAGGAATATGGACAGTGCAGGAAGTTGCTTATACCAAAACAAGATGATTGCTGCTGCATGCAGCTGGACTTCAGTGCTGGAATATCACAAGAGCTGCGGGGAAGCCTACCTGGCTCTAATTTGCAGAGATAAATAAGTTCAGAAGCTATGTTAACACTTGAAATGCAGATTTTATCATTACAATTTGGTAAACTTTAGCAGTCCTAGCTAAAATGAGCTTTTGTAAACAATGCTGGCAGTACAGGACTCAATTCAGATGCACCAGTTTACCATTAAAATCTTGTCTTTAAAAAGACAGGCTCACTCCTGTTGAGGACACTGTAAAAACATCAGTGCCAAAGTAGTTGTGGGAAAATAAACAGCGCTATGGGTGAAAGCAGTATCATCAAGTCTCCAGCACTGAGGAGATCACAGCTGTTGTCATATGAAAAGATGTGATACATAGTAATATTATTGTTGTTTAAGATGGAAGAAACCCTCTTTATGTAATATAGAAAACATACTCTTGAAGAGATTAGACTAAATAATGCCCTAAATTCAGCATCTTCTAATCTAATAAAGGACATAAAACCTGTTCAGTAATCTGTTTCTATTTTAAAAGACAAGCTATGGTATACATTACAAATATTGTTTGTAAAAGAGAGCTATGGAAGGAGGGTTGGTGGGATGTTCTGCATATATTAATGCTTCATTAAAAATGCTGTAAGAAGTAAGGTAAAAAAAAAGCCCTAAGTTTAAGATGCCCTCCCACATAAGGAAAAGGATTTTAAAGCACTTATTAAATTACTTCACTTGCATGAGCAAAACCATGAGCTTTCTTGGAAATCAGGACAAGCTGATTATATAAGACCCTGATAGCTCCTCTTTAAAATGTTATTTCAAACCATGAAGATTTAAATCTAGAGTTAAAAGGGGAAAAAAAAGTATGATTTGGGTTGTGGTTCTTAAAGGATCTTAATGCGTATCATTTAGAATTACTCTAATTAATTAATTTTATATGGAATTGTGAATCCTAGCACTACCCTCCTGGGCTCTGCCTTGGTCAAATGGAGCTGGATTTACATTGTAAGCTTCAGAAGAGGCAGGGATCATCTTTCTGCTCAGTAGTGGGGCTGCACCCTGTGCACTCCTGTCCCGATCCATCAGCAGGGCAGCTGGAGGATGCTGGGGCCAGACTATTCTTTAGTATTTTGGTAAAAATCTGTTTGGTCTGCAAACTTTAGGGCAAAGCAGAAAATGGAAAATCTGCTGTGTAAGAGCACATCTGTGTGACACCAGGTCTATTTAATCCAGTGCTATAAAAATTACTGTAAAACCAAACAGGAAAACCTCCAACAGGCATCAACTGTCGGAAAACAGAGGAGCAGGAGACACCTCCGGTCATTCCAGGCTGCATAATGAAGAGCTCAAAGGGGCCGTGTGCTGACAGCCAGGGGCTGGTGAGTGGCTGGCAGTGCCGCAGCCTCCCGTCCCGGCTGGGCGCGTTCCCCGCAGCAGAAGCAGCGCGGGCTCAGTGCGGCTCCGCTGCTCCCAGCAAAGCCGCCGGGGCTCTGCCCGACCAGCCTGAGCCCAGCGCACAGATGGGGCTTTCATGGTGGTCCCCGAGCTGCCATTTGTCCCTACCCCGGGCAGCTGAGTGGTCAGAGGCACTCCCCAGCTCAGGACAGAAGCTCGTTGTGGAAATGAACCCTTCACTGGGCTTGGCTTTCAACTCTGCTTCAGCAAGGGTGAGCTTGAGTAAGGGGAGTTAACACATACTCTAATGGTAAAGGTAAGGATTTGGCTCTTGAATGAATGAACTGTCCTTCAGTCTGCCTCAAATCCTGTCATGTCTAATAGAGTTTCTTCTATGGAAGGGAAGTTGAGTTTTCAAGCTTAATTTAAAAAGAAAAAGAAAAAAATTGCCCTGGCCACTTAAAGAAGCACTCCTTTCAACACAATCCCTGCTCAGGGAGGACACCCGCAGCAGGGTCATCTCACCTAACTTCAAATGTCTTCAGGGCAGCTGACTGCCTGAGAGAGCTCCTGTGTCCCAGTCCATACCCCATTCACTGAACAGAGAAAATGGGAGCTTTTGGGACACAATGCAACTGACCTATTTTAGGTACCTGCTTCAGGATGAGATGAATCAGCCCCAGCAGCGCCTGTTTCTCTCTGCTGCCTATAAAGGGAGTCTGGCAAATACACCTCTGGCAAGGTAAATACCACCCCTAGTGCTGAATACAAGCAGAAAGAAATGCACAAAAATGCTCAGAATGGGACTAATTCATACCATTCACACCACGTTGCAAGCAAAGCATTTAAGACCTACAGAGCAGAAGAAGCACTTCAATTAGCTTTAATATGAAGCTAGAAGAATCCTGGTAACACAAGGAAATTAATATCTAGGCAGCAGGTCCCTAGAGTAATTGCACAGTTGTTACAAAGGGAAGTTGCAGAAAATTACCATTTGCAAGGTTGCAGCAAACATAAAGATAATATCTTGATGTAGGCCAGTGCAGGGATCTGAAGGCTCCAAACATCCAAAATTCACCTCGCACAGCTGAACAACTACAGGTGGAAAAAGCCTGAAGAGGGTGACTGCTGGAAGAGCAAGATGCCTGCAGTTCAACTTAGGTTCATATGAGAAACATGAAGAGCAGGCTCAGAAATCTTCCAATAGATTATTAAAGAAAATATGAGTGATTCATGGTCATACTAGTGACTGATGTCTGCTTGCCTGCATTACATATGGATAACAGGCCATGAAAAATGAATAAAGGATTCAATGAAAGGATTGAAAGGAAAACTTAAGTATTCCAGTTTATCTGCTTGGTCTAATGGATGACACTGTCTCAGCCTAAAAGCTTCATCCCAAGGTTTGTTCTGTAATACCTCCATGGTTAGAATAACTTATCAGTGTCTAAACATGACCACCAGCAAGCCCATTAACTGAATCAGTTTGGATGAAATTTAATTGCAGGCAAAGACAAAAATATGTTGTAGTTTAAGGATGGCATTTTCAAACTTGGGAAAAGGAATTGAAAAGAACAAAATCCCACCAGCTCTCAAATGATTTGCATTCTTGGCTTTCCCTACTATATCTGAGATTCAACACTGTCAGTGTTGCCAGTACTATCAGGACAGAAATTACAATCAAAATATTCATAGCTAATTACATATACAGCTCTGTCAGCCCGATACCTATTACCCATGTCCCTGTAATTCAGTGTCTTGGCTTGAGATTCAAGAAAAGCTGGTTTTATCGACAAATTAGACTAATCACATGTATGATTTGCAAAAAATACACATATGAAGAGACACAGTTGGTATTTTAATATTTCAGAAATAAATCCTAGTAACATCTACTGGTGATCAACTAGTATTTCCTTAACTGGCCCAGTCACTACATGGGACTGTGTGGTGCTATCAGCTTCAGGAAGTGTAAATATTTATAGTGGACTCCCCTTGGCTGCTTTAGAAGTGTGGACAGAAAACAGTTGACTTTCTGAGGCACAATCACTGTTGGCTAGAATGTAAAAGTCAGCTTTTATCACTCCAGCAAAAGCTGGCAACATCCACACACGGCAGTTCAAGGACAGAGCTGGCTCCCAGGCCAAATGGAGCCTGGTGCAGCTACGTGTGACAGCCTTTCCCAGGTCACTGGTGTGGGGGACACCAAGGTCACTGAGAAGATGGCTGGAAAATTTAGGGCATTAGGAGCCAAATGATCATCTGAGTCTTGAATCCTGAGGATCCTCAGGTTGGCTTTGTCACGTTCATACAACTCATCTGCTCTCTCTAATATACTTCAAAACTTTGCTTGTTTCGAAAAACAAGACACTTCTTATTTTTCCTAACATCTTAGGATGCAAAATACTATTTAGCTATGAAGTCATCTACCCTAGCAAGATTTCAAAAATCTGAAGTAATTATTACTTCCTAAAGATCATGGGATGATTTCCTGAAGGATAACATTCCAGGTGTGTAACAAGGGTCTTCCAGTTTTTAGATTTCTACCTACATTTATACTGGTTACGCTTTCAGAGCTTCTCTTTCCTGATACAGATGACAGGACACCTGCAGCCTTGACTTTCCAGCAGTTAAGAGAGAGAGGCAAGTTTTGCAAAAACTCATAATTAATTTAAACTATAATTGTGCATGGTTTACTTCCTTTACAAGAGGATTATGTGCTCCTTCCAAAGGCACTGGAGAGTTTGAGTACAGGAGGGTGCAGGGGAGAGTTCAGTTTATATTTCCATCACTTTGCAACTCATCCCATGAGTGGAAAGAAGGTAATAGCACTTACGATACATCTCCTGAGGCACTTTTTTTTTTTTACTTTTCAAGAGTCCTAGTGTGCAGATAAGTTACTGCTCCATTATCATAAATGTAGAGAAGAAAGAAGCACGATTTTTACCGTATGAGAGCAAGCCTGTCTTTTTCAGATGGATGATCATCGAGCCACTGGGAGTAGCGGGCAATGGACCACTCAGCCCTCTGGTACAGAGAAACACAAACACCAATTACACAAAATGCAAAAAAGGAAACAGACGCACCAATTTCAGAATCAAAGATGACATAAATGAAAGCCACATGAGGCTCTCTTAACACAGCAGTGATGCAGAATGAGTTAAGTAATCAAAGACAATTAACATGAATAGCCCAGTATGTTATTTGGGAGCTCAGAGGTCATCTCCTACATCAGCTGTTGGCCCATTTCTGACAGGGATTTTATCTAGATTTCGTGCATTTCACAAGAGTAGGATCCAGGCAATTTGCAGTCAGGGGAAAGATCTGCAACTTCTACCATGAGCTGACAGGACAGTTAAGAATTAAGAATCTATTTAATATCAGGTTATCATATCCCTACTATTAATTATTCAAACAATCAATTAAATTAGTAAACCAATTACCATAATACCTTTGTCACAATAAATACAAAAGCAAAAAATCATATAAAATATGCACGTGAGTAATTTTTAACTAAAACAGTTAGGGCAAACTACAGTGCTCATTTCACCTTAGGACATCTGAAAATAAAAGACAGGTTGATCTTATTACCTGGAAGGGTGATTTTAGCTCTGGTGATGCTCTTGTAAATAAGAACTGAAGAATAATGCTGAATGGAATAACCTCTCCCAGAGCTGGGCTACTGGCAATATGCTCACTGGTCTGGAACAGCAGTGGTCTGGAAAAATGTAACAATGTACTCATGAAATGAAGAAAAAGCTTATTTTATGCATTAGAAAAGTGCCTCTATGTGGTGGCAATATTGCATTCAGATAGAATCATTGAATTTTTTGCCACTACTCAGCATCTTGGGTTTCCAACAGAGGTCTAGTTTGCAAAAATTTACAACAGTTGCCTATTGTAATTAAACAAAACAGGACTGTAAATTTTGTATTTCATTGAAAACATTTAAGGTAAGTATAGAACTCGCTGTCATACAGAAGACGTACTGAAAGCAACACAAAAAAGTACAATTTGGCCAACATTTGCATGACAAAGATTGTTAAATCATAGTTATACTCTGCTTAAAATTTAAAAGAACTTTAATCTATTTCTAATTTGCAGGTGGGTGTTGCCAAAAAAGCTCTCAGTTCAATCAGAACTAGCACGAGGTGATAAATCAGTTTTGAAGTACAGTTTAGTCATCCTGCGACTGCAACTCACCTGAATGACCTCAGCTGTCTGTAAGATTTCCCTAAGTCGGAGACTCGCCGGCACAGCGGTGCCACTGCTAACTCCATCTGCAAAAGCAAACAGTCCAAGTTGGATTAGATTCTCCCAAAACCTATCACCTGGTATTGAAGTAGCCTGTCTTTAAGCCATAACCCAAACTTGCAGACTAAGTCAGTGACCTCTCTGGCTGAATTTAGACAAGAAGCTGTTTTTTCCTCTCATACTATGTTGCCCAAGCCAAGATTTCTGCCTTACTCTTGGCAACACAATAAGCATTTCGTGACAAATGATAGAGACGGTCTGTGCATAACAACAGAAGAGGACTCATGAGCTTTCTGAGACTAAATCTTTGTTTCTTGCAGCAGGTTTATTTCATTGGTGATGAGTTTCCTAATGAAGCATTTATGTCAATACCCCAAAAATCTGACCGTAAACTGGGAAGAAAGCAAATCTAGGCAGATCTCCACAAACCACTGCTAAAGAAGTAAAACTGCAGACCCTTTTCAGCTGGGCACCCTTTCCTTTGGTGAAGGACAAGGTTAAAATGATTCCTTCCTGAACAGCGGGCCCCAAATTTTGGGGCACAAGACCTATACAGATTAGACAAAAGACAGCTGTCTAATCTGTATAGGTCTATTATCCTATTATGTGTAGGTTATCTATTGCCAAAGAGTCCTACAGAATCATGGGCAAAAGATTAAGAGCATTACTTTCATACTTATTTTCATACTGTTGGGTTTCTGAGTTAGAGCAGCCATCTTTAAAAACAAACAAGTTTAAAACACTTCCTGTTGTTGAAGCATGGGAGTTCTGCTTTCTTGAAGAAGACCCACACTCCACTTGGGTTTTTACATCTAAATTCTGTCACAGGCTCTTCATTAACATTGAGGACACAGAAGTGAGAAAGAACAATTTCCTTTCTAGATCCCTGACTGAACATGAACATTACACAGCAAAATTTCAATTAATGTGCACACCAATACAAACACCACCACCTGAAAAACTCTGCAGGTAATTTTACTCAGACATAGATGAAGTCTTTATTTTTTGCAGTCCTGAAGCGTCAGTCAAATGAGGGATCAAGCTTTATTCTCCGTTTTTTAAAATCTCCAACTTGAAAGACTATTCAGACTTTGATTTACACATAATGCACAATTAAACTAAGTTTCAAAGATGACAGCTAAAATAAGTAACAAGATTAAAACCACCAGAGAATGAGTTTCCCATGTAAGTAATATTGCTGAACGAGTTTCAAAGTGTTTGTTATATGACACTATTTACAGTGAAGTCTTCAATACTATTATATTATTCTTTCAGCTGCAGCATTTCCTCAGACAGAGGTGGCTGCTGGGCCACCAGCTTCACCAAGAGCACATAACTATGCTGGGGTTCCAGCATAAATAAGAAACATGGTGCAGTGAACTATGATGCCATAGTTCATCTAAACCCAGAAGAACTTAGTGAATAATGCAAATCAAGGCCATATACTTCAGGCACCCCTCTTAAAAAGCAGGGATTCATCTCACCTGCTTCTCAACATCTACAGGTTCTCTTCACAGGCAGTGGAGAGAAACAGCCACTCTTGGGGGGCGATGCACCTTTCCCCAAGGTGGACACCTAAAATAGGCCAGGCGGATCATGTCTGTAGGAGTAACCCCCTACATGACCCTCAGACAAAGCTGGGAAAGCCACAGGGCCCAACCCAAGCATCCTGGCTTCCCCTGCAGACCAGGAGAGGTGGATAGCTCTGGAAAGCAGTGAGGAATGCCCCACAGAGCTGTCCTATGGGCAGTGCACAGCCACTGCCTGAGCCCAGGGAGTACATGCCCACATCAGGCACTTCCAGGCCACTTGAAATCTACTTTTTATGCAGATTTCACTCACAGGAGAAGAAAGTGAATAAAAATACAGGAAGTGCAAATAAGGAAATAAGGCTCCAGCCCTGAGTAATAGCCTGGCTTCCTCTTGCCTGCTGCCCTTTTTGGTCCCCAGATCTTTAGGCTATGAAATGGCCCCTCTCTACACCCCGAGGATGAGGTCACCTCTCCTGCATGCAGGTGGGAAGTCAATGTTCCTGTGGCTCAGGAGCCACCAGCTGCTGTGCTGTGCTGAATCTGCTGGCACAAGGGAGTGAGGGCATGCTCCCAGGAAAGGCAGGCTCTGCAGGGAACTGCTGCAGGGAGGTGCTCCAACTCCAAGCTGCAATGAAGCTTTCAGCAAGTGCAGCATGTTGTTCCCTCAGGTCCCCCAGGAGCACAGGTGGGAGCCAAGAGGCTGCTCTGCCACACAGGATCAGGAGCAAGCAGCCAAAAAGAGGAGCTAANAAACCACTGCTAAAGAAGTAAAACTGCAGACACTTTTCAGCTGGGCACCCTTTCCTTTGGTGAAGGACAAGGTTAAAATGATTCCTTCCTGAACAGCGGGCCCCAAATTTTGGGGCACAAGACCTATACAGATTAGACAAAAGACAGCTGTCTAATCTGTATAGGTCTATTATCCTATTATGTGTAGGTTATCTATTGCCAAAGAGTCCTACAGAATCATGGGCAAAAGATTAAGAGCATTACTTTCATACTTATTTTCATACTGTTGGGTTTCTGAGTTAGAGCAGCCATCTTTAAAAACAAACAAGTTTAAAACACTTCCTGTTGTTGAAGCATGGGAGTTCTGCTTTCTTGAAGAAGAGCCACACTCCACTTGGGTTTTCACATCTAAATTCTGTCACAGGCTCTTCATTAACACTGAGGACACAAAAGTGAGAAAGAACAATTTCCCTTCTAGATCCCTGACTGAACATGAACATTACACAGCAAAATTTCAGTTAATGTGCACACCAATACAAACACCACCACCTGAAAAACTCTGCAAGTAATTTTACTCAGACATAAGATTAAGTCTTTATTTTTTGCAGTCCTGAAGTGTCAGTCAAATGAGGGATCAAGCTTTATTCTCCGTTTTTTAAAATCTCCAACTTGAAAGACTATTCAGACTTTGATTTACACATAATGCACAATTAAACTAAGTTTCAAAGGATGACAGCTAAAATAAGTAACAAGATTAAAACCACCAGAGAATGAGTTTCCCATGTAAGTAATATTGCTGAACGAGTTTCAAAGTGTTTGTGATATGACACTATTTACAGTGAAGTCTTCAATACTATTATATTATTCTTTTAGCTGTAGCATTTCCTCAGACAGAGGTAGTTGCTAGGCCACCAGCTTTACCAAGAGCATATAACTATGCTGGGGTTCCAGCATAAATAAGAAACATGGTGCAGTGAACTATGATGCCATAGTTCATCTAAACCCAGAAGAACTTAGTGAATAATGCAAATCAAGGCCATATACTTCAGGCACCCCTCTTAAAAAGCAGGGATTCATCTCACCTGCTTCTCAACATCTACAGGTTCTCTTCATAGGCAGTGGAGAGAAACAGCCACTCTTGGGGGGCGATGCACCTTTCCCCAAGGTGGACACCTAAAATAGGCCAGGCGGATCATGTCTGTAGGAGTAACCCCCTACATGACCCTCAGACAAAGCTGGGAAAGCCACAGGGCCCAACCCAAGCATCCTGGCTTCCCCTGCAGACCAGGAGAGGTGGATAGCTCTGGAAAGCAGTGAGGAATGCCCCACAGAGCTGTCCTATGGGCAGTGCACAGCCACTGCCTGAGCCCAGGGAGTACATGCCCACATCAGGCACTTCCAGGCCACTTGAAATCTACTTTTTATGCAGATTTCACTCACAGGAGAAGAAAGTGAATAAAAATACAGGAAGTGCAAATAAGGAAATAAGGCTCCAGCCCTGAGTAATAGCCTGGCTTCCTCTTGCCTGCTGCCCTTTTTGGTCCCCAGATCTTTAGGCTATGAAATGGCCCCTCTCTACACCCCGAGGATGAGGTCACCTCTCCTGCATGCAGGTGGGAAGTCAATGTTCCTGTGGCTCAGGAGCCACCAGCTGCTGTGCTGTGCTGAATCTGCTGGCACAAGGGAGTGAGGGCATGCTCCCAGGAAAGCCAGGCTCTGCAGGGAGCTGCTGCAGGGAACTGCTGCAGGGAGGTGCTCCAACTCCAAGCTGCAATGAAGCTTTCAGCAAGTTCAGCATGTTGTTCCCTCAGGTCCCCCAGGAGCACAGGTGGGAGCCAAGAGGCTGCTCTGCCACACAGGATCAGGAGCAAGCAGCCAAAAAGAGGAGCTAACTAAATACACTTTGCTGCATCATGATACAAGAACAACAGAGATCCTGAGAAACAAATGGGAGCAAGACTGATTTCTCCAGAGCTTCATTTCAGGCATCAGTATTGGCTGGGGGCAGCTGGAAGCAACTGATATCCTGCAGGAGCTGGTGTCCCAGCTCTGGTGGGACCTGTGGGCTTGTAGCTGCGAGGGAGCAGGGAGAATTTAATTCCTTTAGGTTCTTTGGAGACTTTGATAACAGGCAACAAACTGCCAGTCTGACTTGTGGAAACAGAGATGCATGGATCAAACAGTACTCATGAGGGGGAAGAAATAACAGCATAGCAAAATATAATTTTGCTTAATAAGTTTTAAAAGATTGTTTCACTCCTGGAACATAATATGAAGTAATAAGATATTAAGTGAAACTTTCTACAGCTTAACCAATTCCTTATTAAAACAAATTTAAATGAATTCTCTTGAATATACTTTGTAGTTTCCATAAATTAAAATTTTTAGTCTTAAGTACTAAAGAAGAAAAATTACTTTGGAAAATTCTATTACTTCATCTTCAACCTTTATTCACTGTAGGAAATTATTAGTATTCCTAGAACTAGATATATTTAATGGCAGCAGATGGTGGATTCGTGAAGTAATAGCTGCCAAAGAAAAACATTGTTTTTAAGCCTTGCAGCATAGTATACTATCTCACATTGACTCACAAAGAGTGGGAATGAGCAAAAACTAACATGGTAAAAATGTACATAAACCACAGAAACTCTTTTTAAAAAAATTTACAATACTAGTCTTTGTGTTATAGTCCGTTCTCTCTCCAATAAAAATTATAATTCACGTAATAACAGAGATTGTTTTCTTTGCTTGAATTTCAGGTGTTTATCTGAGCCCAGTGACACAGTGGGATGCTACAGCATCATTCTGCTGTCACAATCATTTCTGAGGCCACTGAGAGGGGTTTAGTGTCTCTGCTGAGCATTGTGCCAGCCCAGGAGCAAGTGCTGGGGAGGAAGCATTCAGCTGGAACAGCTGCTGTTTTTAAGGTGCTGGAATTGGGCAGAGAATTGAGCGTGCATCACTTGGTTGTGCTACCTGTCATCACCTGAAACGGCATCAACTGTTGATTCACAGTGAGTCTACACTGTAGCAGCCTTTGCTGTGATACACAGCTATAGTTTCAAAGCCTGTCAGTGAGCTCTGACCTCGGGGGATGTTTCTGGCTGTTGGCAGCCAGTATTTGTATCATGTGCACGGTCTTTCACACAGCCATGTCCTGTGGACTTTACATGTAAAAGGGTAAGTAGTATTTTCTGTTTCTTTTCCAAATTTCCCTTCCAGAACTGCAAATTTGAAAATTCAAACATCCAGGTTAAATTCAGTGATAAATCAGGTGTTCAAGCAGTAATTTGCAACCACAGAGGCAAATCTGTGGTATAATCATTAATACAAAATCCAAGGGGAGCACTAGGAGATGAATGTGCTTGCCAAAAGCAAGCAGCAGATAGAACAGAAGAAGGCCCCATGACTTGTTTCTTCTAGCTTTGCTCAAAACCCATTGCTTTTCCATGATTTATCCATGTTAGTTTGCTATGCTTTGCGAGACATAGAGGCAGGCCCCTGCCCCACATATGCTTCTTCTCAATGGTTCATGCTCCCTAAGCCCAAAAAGGCAATATTATCTTTTCTTCTCATATGACTCTGCCATCGCCCATGGCTAGGTGGTCAATTATCTTTTGAACTATTCACTGGCTGGCCATATTGAAAAAAATACATCACATGCCTGGCTTCTCTAATTGGATTATGTTCAGTAACCCAAGGGTGAAGTTAATACGTAGTCTAGATACAGATAATGCATATATATTGAAGAGTGCTTTAAAAAACTCACAATGAAGTTATTGTTTAGTGCCTACTGTAGTATTTTCAAGATCTCTCATTACTTAAACAGCTGGTTTTTTCAGCTGGAAAATCTTAACATTAAATTTTTAGCAATTGCATTTCCTCGTGGCCAAGATGAATTCCAAATTTTTAAATATTACCTCAAAATGCTTTTTTCTAGCCATTCACCAGGACAGAATGCTTTAACAAGCAGGGGAGCAGAAGAACTCTGAACTATTATATGAAAGAAGCTGGCCTTGAAGGGATGTGCAATTTGATTTCTCCCCAGTGCAGCAATTCCAAAACAGTGGATGCTTAAGTAAATCCTTCAGCTGTAACACCTCTAAAATAACACACATCAGCAAATAATTCCCCCTTTCCAGGAAGATAATTAGCACTGTATATTAAATGTATTTTAGCTTTAGTAGTTTCTATCCTTATGACTTCAACTGTGATTACAGCATCCTGCTGCTCTCATTTCTCTGTAAGAAACTAGAAAGAAAATTTTTTAGGAAAAATTATAAAAAGTACTTTTACACTTTTATCAACATGTTTGATCAAATGAGCAAATCTGCATACATTTTAAAAAATCCAAATGCCTAATATTCTTGGTTTTTTTTTTAATGCTACATATTGAATTAAGAAACCAGATTCTGACCATAGGCTAGCCAGCAGACAGGAACAGCTCTTCTACGCTAGAATTTAGCATTGTAAACTTCTACCATAAAAAACATTTTTCTAAGAAAATTCAATAAAAACAGACCATTCTGTAGTATTTTTTTGAAAAAGACTTGAAGAATTGGTGGCAGTGTTAACTGTACCCTATCAAAACTGTCTGAACACAGTATTGAACAATGCCAAAAATCCCAACTACAGATCATGTCTAGATAAGATATACAGGAAAGCATATAGAGAATAGTATTACCTCAAACAGGACCAATAAAAATAGTTAATTCTTTGCTGCACTGTCCAGCACTTCCATTGGGTTTTAGGAAGGCCTGAACTACAAGCCACAATCCCAAAGTGTGCCTAAGTGCTGTAACAACTCTGAATACCAAGCAAGTTAAAAGCTCCTCTGGAGAAGAACTTGCACTCCCCAGAAATAGAAGTGTTGAAAACCATCAGGGCTTGCTGGCTTGCTTGCCTCCAGAAGAACATTTTTTTTCAGTCTGACAAGTACTGAATTAAAAAGTGAAATTTGGTATTAAATATGTGAATACTGAATTATGAGCACCTTGAAAATACAAAACCAAATAAAACAAGTTGATTTGGGAATATACAGCAGTGAGCTGAAAAGAATCTTGTGCAATTGCTTGCATAAAAACTGAGAGCGTGAGAAGAGGTGAACTCAGCCTGCAGCCTGGAAAGGTTTCAAATGAGACTCCCAAGGAACCATGGCACAGCACTCGATAACAACCTGTCCTAGGGCTTGCAATGTTCCCGTGTTCCTGTAAGCACTGATTTACATGAAATCATATTAATGCTGTTCAGGCATATTTCAAGCCTATCACAGCTCTGTTTACAGCTGCCACAGTAGCACACACCTAGTCTCACTGCTGAGAAATCTGTAATGCACAGGACAGCCAAATGTGATACTGACACAAGCAAGCAGGGTAAGACAGATTTCAACAGAGCTACAGCAGTAATTCCTAATGTATGAGTAGCTGAGCCTCACTCCAGGTGCTGTTATGCACCTCAGCAAACCCAGCTTTGAATGAAGAGAACTTGAAATCCGTTTTCCCTTCTGTGTGGACACCTGTTGTTTTGAGGCAACTTATCAGTAAAACATGTTTTCAGTGCAAGAATTTTCAAATCAGACTCTCAGCCAAAGCTATTCTGCCGAGTATAAGACAGCTGTAACTCTGTGAGTGCCCTGAAAGAATGTGCAGAAGCATGAGATACCCAAAATCTGATGCAATCCAAGGTTATTTGATTCATTGCATGTGTGTTTATAATAAGAAATTAATCCAAGCTTCTGGACAGATTTCTGCCCAGGTCTTTTGCTTGCAAGCAACCCCAAAACACCAGAAGGGGTTTTAGATCTCAAAAGTCAGTTCTGAGCAGGAACGTGTAACCCTTTTTACGTAGAGAAAATTCAGAATTACTCTATAAGACAGAGTACAAGTAAAAACAGTTTATAAACAAACCTACTCCTACACACAGTATCTTTCCAGGCAGGTTGTTTCTTTTGGGTTTGGCTTTAGTCCAACAATGCAGTGCCTTTCTGGGACTGAAAAAAACTCCTGCATGTAGCACTTATGGCCATTTGGAAAAGTTTATCCTTCTCATCAAGCCAGCAGCCCAGCTAAATACCTGCTCCCTACCTTCCTCAGCCCAAAGCAGCAGCAACCTTTCCCAGTCTTGATTAGGATTAAAGCTGCATTTACACCAGGACTCCTGGCTGGGTCAGAGCAACAACAACCTTCCTGTCAGGCTCCCAGGAGCTGGCATCATGGGCATGTGCACAAAATCCACCCCAGGTTTTTGGGAGGAGCACAGACATCCCAGAAAACATGGATATAAGGCAGCGTCCACTTACAAAATGCTTCAGTCCTTTTTCTTCTACCCTGAGCAAGAGAATATGGTGTCCAGGACATTCTGGACACTCCAGCCCCTGTGCAACCCAGGACACCCAGAGGAGCTCTGTGCAGAGATGCTCAAAGGCACAGAGTGAGCGCTGAGTTGGCTCCATGCAGCTGGTTGGAGACGGACTAAGCCCATTTTTAAACAAGCCAAGAATATGGTGCAATGTGAAGAAAAGAAAAACACAAGCCCCCAGATGCAGCAACAGTTGAAGGCAGGAGACAGGAATGAATTCAAACCCTTTTTTTTGATTCTGTGGTACAAAAGAAATCAGAGTATTTATCTCTACACAGTTGTCCATTCAGGAGTTATACTCAGCACAGTGGGGAAGACCATGCAAATTCCACTACACTCTATGAAAACATACCTTCATTTTTCACTTAAAAGGCAGCCGTGTTAGAATGGAAAAAAATCAGTGTTTAAAAATTATAAGCAAGTTACATTTTTAGATTATAACAGGTGCTTAGATCAGATGCTTTCACTGTAGAATCAGGTGAAAATATTTTCCAAATTTATATGACTTACTTTAGTTAAAATTAGCATAAATTACAAAAATTATCTCTATTCCTTCCACAGGAAGAGTCAAGTGTCCTTTTTTTGCTTCCAATTTTATGCCATTGTCTTCAAAATAGAGAAGGGAATGGAACCTCCTCACTGAAAGCTATTGAAAACTTCCCCTTAATTTCTGTGGTTAAGGGCTGATTTGCTATTTTTGAGTAATGAATAAAAAGATTTTATTCAGGAGCATGTAACTTACAGGCAAATGATACAAAGCAGCCACAAGGAGTGGAGGTGGCAGCATTTCCTTCCTCCCTGCCTTTCTCTCCAACCCAGTTACCTACCAGCCAAAAGCAGCACTCAGTATGCAGACAGCTGAAGCTAATTCCCTTTTCCACTTGGATAATAATAAATGGCAGCCTCAGATTGATCTGTGGATGCCTGATTCTTTGGCGTGTTAACCATACAGTGGTACTGCTGACAAATTAAATTTTAATATAGCAGATAACACAGACAGGCAGTGGATATGAATCTGGCAATTTCTTTTGCAGTTTAGTCCTGCACAGAAGTTAGGTAAAGCTGAGAAGCAGATCAGTCAATTGGGTCATGAAGAGAATCCCACAAGAAAACTGCCCTTCTGCTTCCGGTAGGGAAGCTCTTCCCCAGGATATTGATATTTCTTTAGCTTGTCTCCTTCACTGCAAAGCAGCTGAATTAGCCATTAACCACTGTGGGCACTGTGATATATAGAGTGATTAAGGAAGTGACACACCATATTCCATTAGAAGAGAGAGGAAGAATGAAGTGAATGAATGGTGGCAAATGACGGACGTGCCAAAGAGGTTGGCCAAGTGGGACAACATGCCAAGATGCAGCTGACTTTAAATGCAACAGTCACCTGACAGGAAGCTGTCAGACCTCCCTGAATGTGCCTTACAGTCATGAGGGATCTTCAGCTACTTAGTGGATGCATTTCTCAGGATCCAGTATCTTATCAGAGAGGATGTTTAGACGTGGAATGCACCAATTTCTGCAACTGCCTGTTTACACTTTGATGGGGAAAAAAAGTATTGATAGTTTTCAGTAAAATCAGTGAAATGACACTAAAAAGCAGGAATCAGCATTGAGGGTACCTGTGCAAAATCCGCTGCCAGGCGCATCTTCCCACCTTCACTGAGGGGCCTTATTAGACTGGCATTGCGAATGAAAAGTTCAATTGCTCTTTGAGCCATGGCTTCAGTGTTATCAAAGACAAAGTCAAAACACTCAAAATGTCTGAAGTAGTCGCTCATGACTCTTGCTATAAAACCCTGAAGCTCTTTCATGTACAGAGAACAAGGGACATCTGGTTTTCCTGAGCTGGATAATGATCTGGAAAAAAAAAAGAGAAGAAAAAGAAACAGGAGCAGCTAAATTCATCTTTAAAACACAACCAAAACCTATTGGATTATTTAAAAATTTTTTACTACCCCACTAAGTCATGGCATGAATTGTAGAGGTGCATTTCTACTCAGAATACAGAGCATATCTCTGAAACTATAGTAAAAAAAAAAAATCTCTTTATCAGCCATAAGATGAAACAAGAAATAACAAGATGAAGGGAAACATCTCACTCCAGACCCTAAATTTGAATGTCCCAGTTGCTGATTCAAAACTCTAATAGTGGATCATAAAAAATAAACGTTATGCCACAGGGTTACTAGTTTAGCCTGTCAATCCCAAACCTGCTCTCTGTATAGAATTAGTCTCCTAGATTTCTCCAAACCCAGGATTGCAAAGTCAGTGGAGCAGCACAGAAGCCCCTGGACTAAAAACAATCCTCTTTCTCTTTCTTTGACTGAAAGTCAGGTAAAAGAGCTCTTCCAAACTTAGGAGAACATACAGGCTATCTAACAAAACTTAGCCTTTGGCTGGAAACTGTTTACCCACTTAGAGAGGTATTGTGCTACTGGTGCCAAAAGAGGGTAAAGGTAAAATATTGTTTAAAAAAAAAGTAAAAAAGAAAATTCAAAACATCTCTGAAAATCTACTATTTTCAGTGAACTTTCAAGACAGAAAACAGGACAATTGATGATGATATAAGCAATGTCAGAACAGACACGACAACCAAAATAAAATTTAGGGAGGAAGTCTCAATTATACATCAGACTTAAGATCTTGGCACGTAAAGAATCCTGGAAATTTTAATGAAAATGCTATGGGAAAATAGCATAACATACGGAACCTGAGATTTAAATTTTTAAAAAAGTTAAAATTAACTATTACATCAGAGGCTATATGCTTTCAGATACAGGAATATTGACAGTTCTGAAGACTGTCCAAAAAAATCACATTTCAAAAGCAAAAGGGTTTTTTTAAGCACAAAAATGGCCCCTTGTCAGCTCTCTTTTTCTATTTAAAATGAATTTTACTCAACAGATATGAATAAGAAAAGGGGGAGGGAAAGAAGACAGATGCTACCTGATTAATTTGTTTCAACAGAGAGGTGTAATTCTGCTTCCTGTGTTCATTAACCATAAAGCATCACCTTACCCTCAACAAACAAGCACTCTTGCTTCAAGGACATTGTGGCAATAACAATCTATTACACACATGCAGGACACCTTACTACAGCAATGGTAAATTTAAAAGATATTTCTAGTTACCCAGAAAAATCTTCCTGGTGCATAGTGATGATAATAGCTTCCACTGAATCTCCTACAGAGTTCAGTAGCGGCTGAACAGCACTACCCATTAGATCATGGACTGCCTAAAATAGAATAAAGAAAAGACAGACGTAAGGAAACAAAAACTAGAAGCATTTGAATTCTGACACTTCAAAATACCTTAGGAAATTGTTCATTTAATCAGTTCTTTTTATTATTCTCTATTAAAAAATGCTAAATAGGGAAGCCAAACCTAAAGATAACATTTCTCTTAAACTGACTTTACCAGTAAAGTACAGAAATAAAGCTGCTTGCTGCTTCTGTGTAAAGCCTTCCTTCAAAAAAAGGTGCACAGCAATTTGGCACTGCTGGTTTGTACATGTTTTGGTGCACACCTGCTCAGTTGTTCACTCCCCAGACACAAGCTGCCCTTCATTTCCCTGCACACAACCCCTCCCAGGTCAATGCCCAGCAGGACAGACGTGGAGAGCTGTCATCCAGAGAGGCTGCACTGCCATCCACATCCCCCTCCAGGAAAGCACCAGGTCGCACAACAATTATAATTTGATGTATCTGTCAGGGGAAGGAAGGGGGTGATGAAGAATCCAGCTATTTCTGTGTGAATGCTGCAGAGAAAGACATCTATTTTCACAGTCAGATGACATCTATGTTCTGACCGTTACAAGAATACTCTGAATCCAAACACAACTCAAGCAGTGATCTGGCACAGGTAACACATATGTACCTGCAGATATAATTAGAAATGTCAGAATACTTGTACAGCTGTTACTAAATATACTGATGTAAAACAATATGTGGGAAATAAGTGCCCATTTTAAGTGTAACAAACAAAGCCAAGCTCAGCTCTATCCCTGAAGCATATGGACATTCAATTACCTTTAAGGCAGTTGTGACTGTTTGCTCAGCAGCTGCTGGAAATGAGCTCTGACTGGTAATAACCTAAAAATTGTGAAGTAATTGTTAATAGTCAGAATTCAACAAATTATTAGAATCCACAATATTCAACATAATGTAAAAACATACTGAATTATCCTTAGTAATGAGTGTTTACATAGCTACAGATAACTATCAAGTGTGCTTTATACAGACAGAATTTTCAATGCATCAGTATCGGTCCTTCACTCTCAGATTTCCTATGGACTCTGCTTCTGCCTTGGTAAAGAAATGACTCAATGGAGTTAAGCTAAAATTTAGCTGAAGGACTAACAGAATCAGAATAAAAATAACTGGTGTATTCTCCCACTGCTAAGTATAGAATTCATGGAGAACTATACAAGCAGCTCTGTGGCAAATATTTGAAGGAATGGTTGTTCTTTCTCAGTCTTATGACTATTATAGCATGACATGTTAAATAGTTGTTTATGTACAGCTAAAACAATATTAAAATTGAAAGTCAAGGAATGTTCTGAAGGACTATTCTACCAATTTCCTTAGGGTTTTGAACGTGCTACACAATAGTATATATAAGCCAGATAAGTACTGAACTCAAAGACTGAATCATATCAGATCTCCCTCCAACACTAAGACACATGAGGTTCATTACTAAGTACATCAGAAAAAGCAGACTTATAAGTTGATCTACCATCTGTTTGCAAAATCCAAGCCTTTTTAGCATTTTTAAAAATTCTTTGAACATATCCAGAGTCAAGGTACTCATGATCTTTTTTCTCATCAGGCTAGGATTTAAATACAATTAACTGCAACTACCAATATATCTGTTTGGTTTAGTTTACTAAGACTGTGTAATAACTGGCATCACTAAACGAGCAAATTGGAATTATTCATAATTGTAGTTAGTCCTGAAAAATTTCCAGGCCAGACATTAGTCACAGTAATAATGTATGGAGATATTTGTGAGGTGTTTCTTTTCTTGATTTCACCCTTTCCTTCCCCTTTTAGCCACAATTGTGGGAAAGCATTGAAGGTCTTCTGAAAAATATAAGCTTGGGCTGAAGCAGATGCTACAAGGGGACTATCAGGCTAATTGGTACTGAGATAAAAAAAAACAAAGAGTTCAATTGTTTATGCTCACAAAGTAACAGCTGTGAGATGTGATTATTGTCTATAAACATATCTTTATTCTTCTAATATTGACAATTTGTCATATAGTGGTGCTTACAAGGGCCAGCCCTGTCACAAAGAGCTGTACAAATGCACAGCAAGGCCCAGCTCTTAACACAAAATTGGGCTGTATTTGTCAGTTCTTATCCACTAAACGGAGGATATGCACTGGACAGAGCAAGAAGGTAACGTTATGGCAAGAAGAGAAATGCCAAAAGAAGCCTACCTTCAGAACTGCCTGGTGCAGTTTGTACAGAGAATTAACCACAGCCACGTTCCTCCTCTGGCCCTCTGTCAGTGGCCCAATCACCTGGCTGGCGTCTCCTTGAGTAGACAGCTGCAGTGATCACAGAAATTGTTGATACCAACTCTTTAAATGGTGAAACTCCCCCAAATAAACTTGGACCACAGCAGAAAGCTACAGGCCTTCACTCTCCTGTGTTCTTCCATTTAACTCTTGTCTTAATTCATAGAATTTCCATCTTCAGATTAAACAGACTGAACAACAGCAACAGGAACCTTGTGAGACTGTCTCAGCTCCCAAACCACAGCACTGAGACCCAGATCTGGAGATACCGAGTCCCAGCAAAACTTCAACTCTGTAATCTAACAGTCAGGTGAAATCACCTACCTGAGGAAGCCCAGTAAACTACCAGCAGCTTTTCTCTATGAGCAGGGTACATTTTGCTGTATGCCCTCAGTCTGTCCTTCTGGCAACCATTCAAGCCTCCCCTTAAAAGCCCTGCTTTTCCAAATAGATGGCTTAGAGCTTTGCAAATATTAGAGTTTTATAAGTCAACAGAAGAATAGAACTACAAGGACCAAAACTGCTAGACCTGTCATTAAAGAGTTCTACCTATGGATCTTTCAGCAAAAATCAAAGAAATATTTCTACATATTTAAACTGCACAAAGCACACATTTTTTATTATTATGACAGAAATTGAAGTTCCAGGATGATACATAAATAGCCATTAACTATGGAACAGTCTCATAAGGATACCACAGCATATATTAGTAATTTAAAAATATAATAAACTGCAACTAGTAAACCAAAATTTTCTTGTGCACTCAAAGCTGCAGAAATACAAAGAATTGACAAACAGAGATGTGAATTCTAGAAGTACATCTAAACCTTAAAGCAAGAATACCTATTAATAGAAGTCTTTACTGAGATATAATTACCCAACCAGTTATCTATATTTCAGGATACAGAATTATCCTCCAGGAAATCCCTGAAGATGCCTAGCTCCAAAAGTCTCTCAGTAAAAATATATTCAACTCACTGAGCAAATGGTAAAGAGACTTTCATGGAGTGTGTCTCTGTTGGTCCTACAGAAAGCTCCTAAACTAAAACTGAGTATACAGTAATAATAGTTTAAGAACAAAAGAAACAAACATAATATGAAAATTTTTAACTTAGGAGAAACAGTGAATCTTTACTACTGAAAGACTATTCCCATACTTCCCATACCCTCCACACAGCATAAACACAGACAACATACAAGCACAGTTATCTAGTGTTTTCCAGCATTGCTAATGATGAAGTTTTAGACAGGTTTTTGCAAGCACCCAGGAACTCTGATTTATTCACAGCACTTTAGTGACAATATCAGCTTATTTCTCTTTCCTCAAATTTAGGGATTATTTCAGGATAAGTAAGTTTCCAAGGCCCTTGCAGAAGGAAAGATCTTTTCCAATATACCTTCAAATATTTGACATCAAAATGTATCTTTCCACTGGTTGACAAATATGTCAGCATTTTCCTGCCTCCCTGATGAGAATAGCCACGTGAGCCACATCATCCCTGTTTCCTTCTAGATACTTGTATTTGACAGACCTGACTGGTTTTTAGAATTTTGTTTCTCACATTTACAGCTTCACAGTTTAATAACAAAACAGCTGTGCAAAGAAAGACCCTACCCACCCTGCTGACCACTCTCTCAGACACAAATAACCTTCCTCTCCATGCTTTTTTAAGTACTGTACAGACTAATTTATATTTTTGCACTTTTACAACCATTAAACATAAAAGATACTATTAATCCAGTAAAACTATTCATCTCAGTTACTTAAATTTCAGTTTCTCAGAGTTTATTGTAAAGGTTTCACAATTTCTTAGAAATTGGACTGTATCTCTCCTGCTGGTAAAAAAGCTTAACTGGTAAGTAAAAACCATTAACAAGTACAAACATAACCCTTCTGCAATAACAAGAAACTCTTGCTGTCAGCAATAGTGCACAACAATTTCACAGGCAAAATCTGAAAATACCTTAAAAACAACTAATCTTTGTAAAACTGTTTACCATCTTAAATTTCCTTTAACTTATCCACTTGAACTTTGACAGTTAGATGTGCTGATTCCCTGTACATCCTAAAACCACTGATCTAAAGCAAAGAGGCCTGAAAAACTTGACTCTTGTAACTAGCAGTTGGAACTGGACAGCCCAGGGCTCTCCAAGACCGTTTCTCCTGAAGGGGTGCCATGGGAACACCTGGCACCTACGTGGGTAGCTGTGTCCTACCATCCTGGGAACACTTGGCACCTACATGGGCAGGTGTGTCCTACCATTTACAGCAGTCTCTCTTGCTGTCACCACAATGATTTTCCTGACTTTGCCTCAAGGCAAGAAAGTTCTGCACTCTGTCCAATTTGATTCATGTACAGACACTGTGTCACTGGCAAGAGTCTGGATTTCAGACAGTTCATCATTATTCCAGTATTCTAATGCCTCAGCCTGAAATCTTGACACACTTTATATCCATTATACAATCATGCATCCAGTTAGGAAAAAATGTCATTGTTTTGTCTCCCTGGTTCCCGGAAACCAGGCTTACAGCCCATTTACTACAGACATTAACCACCCCTCAGTTTCTTTTGCAACAGTTTTTATCAACAATTCACATTTATTACTCTCTTTTATAAAGAAAGTACTTTTAAAGTTCTGTGCTAGACACAGAACTTTAAACCCAGTGGTAATGTAACTCTTCCTCTGTTATCTGGCCACTGGGGATTGCACTGTGTAAATAGGTTAAGTCAACTAAGTGTAAAGCCTTGTGCACGTCTGCTCAGGCTGTCTGAAAGACACAGTTCACACAGGCCTTCTTTCTGATGAGGGCACTGGAGAAAAAATCAGATGCCTTTTTAATCAGTCAGATATATCCTGAAATGCAGAAGGCAAGGAAGGGTGAATTATGCTCAGCAGAAATAGGGGGAGACAGAAGGGGTGGGTGACTTCATCCCAAATCTGAATCTATTTTGGGAAACAAGTAAAAGACCAAGTGCAGCTGAAGGCCAGATCCCATCTCCAGGGAGCTGTCAGCCACCCTGGGAGTTAGTCTGGTTTAAACCTGCTAGCTGAAAACAGAGGAAAAGAAACGATGCTGAAGCCAGATCTGAATGAGCAGCAACAAGGACTGTAATTGTTCCACATTTCTGTATCTGCCTTAAATATAGAAATCAATTTCTTATGCTCTTCACGTCAGTTGGTTAACTTGTCTCTGCTTTTACCTCAAGCCTGTCTATTATTTACAGTAATTTCATGGGCAGTAGCACAGGCATCCATTCCCCAGCAAGCATCAATTCTACAACGGGTGGCACGTCAGTGTGAGCTCCCTTTGCCAAGAGGAGCTACAAGCACACTGCCAGCGTGGGATGCTCTTGAGGAAGAGGGAGGCAGAGAGGTCTCCTACCAGGAAATATTAGCCAGGACTGTTGTATCATGCATCCAGGCACTGGGACAAAGGCTGTGTCTTGTGGTACCCTAAAAAATGTGAATGTGAGCTTCTGTCCCACGCAGCATTTAAAAACAGAAAGGGCAGCTGTTAAACTGAAATGAGAATGAAACACTGGGAAATAGTGTCTTTTTGACATATATATGAGTGTGTTCTTTAAAGTAGGAGGTTGAAATGTGCAGGTTCAATCTAGCAGCTGACTAGCTGGAGGAAGCTGCATAGAAGAATTTTGGGGGTTTTTAAATGTAATTCAACTGAATCGGAGACCTAAGCAGTAGAATGATATCAGGTAGCCTACTGAACCAAAAAGGACACTTGTAGAAGCCAATACACAAAAAATGTGTCACAAAGAGGAACAAGCTGACTTAAGGTCATCTGACTTACTTCAGCCTGACATGGTCAAAAAGCTGTAAGCCATGACTGGCACTGTGCTCTCACTGAATTCAGAAATCCTTCTGAAAAATAGCTTGTTTAGTTTGTATCCCTCAGTACACCTACATGGTTACACTGCTTCACCTCTTGAGAGTGCAGGTGCCTCATATCTTGGGTCAGTAAGGTGCCCAGTGCAGAAAATTCGAGGAATGATTCACGACACCACATGCAGGAGATCACGAAGCAGAGAAGTAAGAACTTCCACTGAGTAGTTCATCTAGGCTATTTTAAACCCCCTTCTTTGGGAAGAGAGTACATGCACCCTGTATGTACCTATTTCCCTTCACTAGCTATAAAGGGAATTTAAGGCAGTACCACAGATCCCTAGCAGTCATGTCAGATGCATTCTCACCCTATAAATGTATTTGTACCCCTTTGCATAAGCCTACTTTGGAAATATGTCTTGGAAATAACCAGATTAAATGTTCTGGATTTGACACTTTTCTGTGTTTGATGCCTAAGAACTGACATGAAATTTGACAGCATGGATTTGATCTCACATGTTGAGACATGTGCAATGATAAGATTGCTTTGGGATTAAATTCTTGTTTTCACCATGAAGCAATGAATGTAGAATTTAGATTAGGCCATGAATCAAATCATCAGTTCTCCCTTGGGTTATAAATAAAATGCTAACTAAGTTTGTCTTTTTCTTGTAGTGAAGCTCAGACTATTGATACATCTTTTCCTGTAATTTTTTTTTAGTGCTTCAAAATGACTAATACTCCCCTCTTTCAACACGTGGCAGCTCAGAAGAGACACTGCTTTGTGAGTTGGTTTGCTACTATTCCCTTCATAGACTACATATCTTGTGAAAAACTTCCATTTAAGATCTCCTGTACATCCTTACTGACAGTTTTGGAAAGTTCCATTTATTTGATTTCTCTCAAATAGCCTCAGCAAACCCATTTTCTTTAGAGAAGGAAACATCATCATAATTTAGGAGTATGGAGAGCATCCTGAAATAAGACTAAAGTAGGGCTCAATCTAACTCCAGGATCACGAGACTGAAGAGTGTTTTGATAGCACAAACTGAACTCCAGTTGTCAAGCTGACATTTTCAACAATGAATGCATTCCCAATAGATGCAGCTGATGCTGCCATACCTCTGGCAGATCAATCCATTTGGTACTTGGCCTCCTGCCTGATCATAACAACTTATTATAAAGCACAGAATCCATTTAGAGAGTTTCTGAGTCAATAGGGCTTGGCCCTGGGATTTCTCCCATAAACTACAAGTAATTGGGATGATTTACTGTTAGGTTTAATGTTTTCCATACTGCAGGAGGAACCTTTTACAAGCTCTTTCCACCTAACACCCACAAAGGTTTAGTAGAATCAGTTTGCTACTTTTTGTAAAAAAAGCACAATTTAGCAGAAAAATATAGAAGAATCTGAACTCCATTATCTTTTCCACTTAATATATTAGCTACTTAGAGGGTAATTTGCAAAAAGTAGAGACATAATTTAGAGGTTCGAAGTGTAGGATTTGAATGAATGTGTCAGTGGAAATAAGGTCCTTGACTGATGAGGATAAATTAATATGAATATTTTGCTTTGAAAAAAAGTAACTAAAATTTAAGAATAAACCATAAGTAAGAATTTATGTTCTTGGAGCAGTTTCTAATTTTGCAAAGAAGAAATATTTCAAGACATGAGGAAAGGAATAAGCTCTGAGTTCAAGCAATACTTTAAACTGTACATAATAACATGCATATTGCACCTTCAGGACATTCTTGTAACTTCCAGAATATTTTTTTTTAGCTTCCTCAGAAAAATGAAAATTTAATATTCTAGAAATATAGAAAAGTAGGTCTGTGGTGAAGAAACGAAAAATCTTATAGAAAATACAATCATTATTTTGGGAAGAAAAATTTGACGGGACCGTTACATCCTTTACCAGGAAAAAAGACCTAACATCATGCACATACTATTCATGTTAGAAGAAGCAGCAATCATTGAACCATTTCCTCATGGGTATTTCTGCTTTGTTTTCGTTTTTCTTCCTTAATATTTTCAAAAGCCAAAGAAATGGAAGAACAAACAGCAAATGGTCTTTCTGTAACAGAAAAGACAGGATTTATCTCCAAGTCTTTGAATCATCTGAGAAGAAAAGCACTGTACAAGTAATCAAAAGTGAGTAATGGTTCATGGTGCTTAAATAATGAGCTGCTTTGAAACAACTCTGATATCGGAAAGCACTTATAAAACCAGTTCCTTTAAGGAATCTCAGAGAATCCTAAACCTGAAACACTTGGAATAATTTTTTAACCACAGAAAGTTATGCCCCTTCTATTATCCAGCCAGCCCAAGTCTGAGGAGAATTTCAAGGACACTGAGTGTTGATCCTGATACTTCTGACTGTAACAGTTTATTGCATTTTTCACGCTTGCCAAATTAATGACTGAATGATTAATCATATCTTATATGTAATCCCATTAACTCCTGGTTTCAACCAGCTACTGAGAATGTCTCTCCAGAGGTGAAGAGCAGACATTCATCCCCCAAGACACATGACATGTTCAACATGATAGGGTGATATTCACCTACACATAAAAAATACAATCAACTTATTTAATTGCCATCTGCCTTTTGTAGCATCAAGTCCAGTGTTAACTGAGATTAGAATATTACCACCCCACACAAGTTTATAATTGAACTTTACATGGCCCAACTCTCATTAGAGCGGTTCCAAAATTGAAAAATTCCAAATCCTTTACCATGTTTATATCAACATACATTTAAACAAGTCCTTTTCTGAATCACAGAATTTAGTTTGCTGAGAAATAACTTAGAGCTTAGTATTGTGCAATCATTTTTGTACATGGTACCAAAATAACATACTAGACCTAAGGAAGTCTTTTAAGCAATTTCCTAGCAAGATAAAATGAAGTACACAGTACTCCCCAAATCAGAATTTTATGTTTGGATGATTTTTTTCTGGAGTATAGCCAGTATATCTAAAAAAAAAAATTTTAAAAATCACGCATTTGTTATGTGAGTCACGATCTAACCAGCAGAAGACAACAGAAAAAATAAAATCTTTCATGAAGTTATTTAATGTAACTCTCTCCTCCAGATTTTTAATTCCAGTTTTAGAAGTTTAAATGCTTTTTAAAGTGATTTTCAGATAGATATTTCTAAGATATTCTCTGACCAATATAAGTACTTCCTAATGACTGTTTCAACAAAGCTCTTCTCATCTTTCCATCAAAAAAATAAATCACAAAACCTTACCTGACTTCTGATTATTTTAAAATTAGACTTACTGCCACCTTAAGCTTTTATTACTGTACAGTGAAATAGCAATTATTCTGAAATTATTTTATTATATAATAACCTCCCACATATTCTATTTAAATACCTATTAATGAATTCTTTTAATGTGCCAAACATTGAATTCATATTTTTGGGTTCTTTCATTTAAATAGCATGGATACAAGTTTTTCATTGACAGTAATACCATGTCTTCAAGGTACTGGCATAATACAATTAATTAATATATCTCAAAAAAGAAGTGGGGAAAATATAATCCTTCACATTACTTACACCATTGTTACTGACCCGTTATTTACATAAACCTTTCCTGAGGTGTCATTTCACTACTGTTCCTGATGATTTGTGAGCTTCTTAGATTTCATACTTCCCTCCAAAGTTCACAATATTCGACATTTAGACAGGAGGACGAGATACATTTCCCTGGAACTGTCAGACAAATCTCATTGTTGGAATATGTCCTGAATAGTGATTCACCCACAAATGAAAGCTTACAATTCAATACAACACCATCTAATAAGAGACATGGATTAATTCTTATAAGACCACATAATAAAAAAGGCAATCAGAAATTCACTTTATGTCATTACAATAAGGATTCATCATGCTTTTCAATTCAAAATCATCACAGGCCTCATAAATTTGCTGGGGTTTAAATCTGATGCCAGAATTACAGCGCATTTTTATCCCTGTACTGGAAGAATTTGGTTCCAGGAAGTCTTTTCTCTCTCCCTCTCCAACTTGCTCCGCCCCACTTGATTGAATTGTTCAGCTAGATGAGTTTAACTATGTCACATAAGAGGATGGGTGGAAAAAAACCCAACAGAGCTACCCCAAACCACATAGTTATGTCAATAAACATCAGTAAACATCCTAACAGAGATGTAATTCACATCCATTTTCTTGCTACTCCAGCATATTTCATTTGAGGAATTTGTATAAATTAACTGGGCCAAAAAATGTTTTTGGGTAGCATAAGGTACATTTCTCCTTGAAATATATATGACTAATGCTAACTCAATGAATGCTTCCCTCTGTAAATGAGGTCTTTATTCTTTTCATTTCCCTAAAAGAAACCAGAATTACAGCCACCTGGTATCAACATTTTTCTTTCTTGCACATGTTATGGATATTTGTCTTGCCATTAGACAGACTGGGGCAAAATCATTGGAGAACTTGTTTAGTCCAGCCCCTCACTTCCTTTTCCTAGTCAACCACTAAGGATAGACTGAAAGGTTCAGAAAAAAAAATCCTATCTCCATGAATACTCAGAGAAAACTAAGCATCATTACTTCTCATCCAAGTGTTTTCTCATTGCAATACTTTGTATTTTAAATCCCATCCTCCTTTGCACTTCCACTTTTCATAATTTCACTGATTAAACCAAGATGTTCCAATATAGTCCCTGGATCAGTTATAATACACTTAGCCTTTTAGAATCTGGACAAAAATATGCCATTCATATTGCTTATAATCTAAATAACCCCCTGAAAACAGCTTATTCAAATCTTCATCACCCTGATCAAGCATGACAGACACTTTCTCTTCTACAAATGACATTACAAAAATTCCTTGTAAAGACTGTCTCTTTCTCAGCTCACTGTTTTAAGCTGAATTAATTGTTGGGTTTTTATTCCACCTGGCATTATAGCCTTTTCTTTCCTCATACTCTTTATTGCAACAATGCTTACAAGCCACCAAGGGCAAGCATTAATAAAGTAGAGAAAGCAGAGATTGTTTATAACAGTAGTAATATAAACCAAGATCAGAGCACATTTAATTGCATTGTCAGGAAGAGAGATCCTGGAAGATCTGTAAAGCCATGGCATGACAGCATTACACCTTCAAAACTACATCACCAAAAACAAACAGCAAACTTTTTTCTATTGACTGTAATATCAGACGCACCATAAACCAACTAAGAAAGAAATCATGAAAAAAATCCAGACTCATCAGCTACAAATAGTTATGATGATGGGATGGATATGCAGAAAGTTGAGATCTATTTTAAACCTCAGTAATTACAAACTAGTTTTTAAAAATACCCGAAGGAAAGGATTAGCTTTTTTCAGAAAACTTGAAACACAAAAAAACTTTTTCTAGACTGGTGTGAGAAGAATATGGTCTGTTTTCTTACAGTCTGCCTCTAAACTCAAAAACTCTCCCAAATAATCTACTCCAACCCATTCTAAATGGTTAGCCAGTGAACCAGATATATTTAATGAGAAGATATTAGCTCTAAGTATCCACTAAAATTTGAAAATTGAAAATATCATTATGGGTAACTGCAAAAGACGAAGCCACCTGAGCACCGATAAAGAACACAACACTACCTTGGAGTGTAAGCAAAACAGAACTTGGGATCCTGCACCTGCAAATCACAAGTTCAAATATAAACTCGACTGAAGGACAATGGGAGACAATTTGTCTCAATTTCAGTCCTGGTGGAAAGTGAGCATTTATTAAAATCTTCATAATGCACATCACTGACTATCTTACTTGAAGCCCCAGGAAGCAGACCTGTGACTGAAATGGTCTGAGAAAAGATAAAATTAGTATTTAAAAATGTTTCCTATAGAGACAGAACACAATGGCAGGGCAATGCACTGAGCTATACAAGTTTTGTGGGCAATACTAAAAATAATTTAGGAACAACTGCAGTAGAGCTGACTTTCCATTGTATATATTTTGATGCTAATCTTATGTAATACATTTGGTGCTGATCAGCATTACAAAGATCAGTGCTCTAAAAATATCTAAACATGACAGATAGATAGATATTCTTCAGCCTCTATCTCCATCCATTACATTCACTAAAAATAGAATATTAAATTACAGAAGGGCTTGATAGCACCAGCATGCAAAAAGGTGTCATCTGAGCTGGCTCAAAGAAATACTTGGCTACTTGAGGAAAGGGCTGAACACTGAAGAGTAAATATCCAAGACTTTTCTTGCACCCATCCAGCAGTATTTCGAGTTGCTAATTAGCCACAATGCCACGGACAACTGTACTTTTTTCAAGGTCTAAAACTCTGGTAGAAACACCAAATGCTATATGAAAATAAGTCAAGTACAGCTGACAAGCACTGCAGATAGAAAAACGTGTTTTGGAAAGCATGTATTTTGAAGCTCTGGCAATCTAATAAAATCTTAAGGCCAACAGCAATATTACTACAGAAGAAATCACATCTCCTAACTTTTGCCCTAGAAATTTATTTACAGCAGAAGGAAGTATTGAATTCCAGATGCAAGAAAAAAACTACTCCAATCTGTCAGCATTTTAAGCTTCCTCTTGAACAGATTTTGCATCTCTCTCTCGTTCAGTCTCAGTCACATACTGGCTACACCCATAGCTGTAAATGAAGGGGTGCCAGGAAAGGTCCCTGGATCTGGCACGTGATCGTCTGTACCACTAAGCTGGTAGGACACTCATTAGCAAGCTCCTGACCTGGGCCAGCAGCTACCTTCCCCAGTCCCCAGCCACAGCTCAGGAGAGGCAATCCTGCAGCTCAGGAGAGGCAATCCTGCATACACTATTGCCAGGAAGGCTCTGCCAGCCAGGC
>VZTR01029505.1:178637-235875 GCA_013400775.1 Chaetops frenatus | reverse complement strand
GGGGGGGGGAAGCCCGGCCCGGGAGAGGGGAGGGCCGGGAGCCCCCTCCTGGAGTTCCATTCTCCTCTCCCTCAGGCAAGGAGAGGGAGAGCAAAAGCAGCCCCACAGCAGCATCACTGCCAGGGAGGAGGTGGGAGAAGGGGGAGCCAGCCACAGCCCCGGCACGGCCCCCAGGCCCTGGGGCCCGGAGCGGCCGGCCAGGGCCACGCCGGAGTTACCTTCCACGCGGGCGGAAGTCAAAGAGAGCTTCAAACTTCCCGCTCCTAAAAATGTAAGCTTCGCAAAGATGCCCCTGATATTCAAGTGGTTACATGAAGTGCCCATCTTAAAATTAGCCAATCCATGGGCTCCTCACCTCTGCTGGAAACTGTGCCCTGGCGGAAGTAGAAAAACAAAGAACCCCCCCCAGGAAGGAGAAAAAAAAATTGTTGTCCTTTAAACCACAACACATATGCAAGCAGTAAAAGTCTAACACAGCTGAAAAATAATTACATTTGTTGCTTAGTTGAAGGAAGATCCATAATTACTAATTAGTCCAGGAATCACTTAAACAGAGTTGTCTGACAACGTGGTGAGCAAGGAATACCACAACACTTCCTAACCATCAAGAAATAATCAGCACTAAAACACAATAATCCTAGAACAGGATGCACACTGAAATAACCAAACTCGTAAACTAATGTATGTTCTCTGACAAGGAATACAAAAGGTTATTGAAGTCTTTACAGAGTAAGTGTAAAAACAGTTTCCAGATTATACTTCTGAGTATCTTGGACTGACATTTAGTATTAAATAATTTCATGTGACAGGAGATTTGCTATTTTGGCAACTATTTCACTTACTTTTTAAAGTTTACTTCACACAGCTCCTTCTGTTTGTAGAAGATAGAAGTTGCAATTTCCAACACAGCACAGGTTTACAAGGTCCAAAAAAGACCCCTCTGTGAGTCTAAAAATCCCCAGTCAGATGTTCCTTTACAGTGTTTGCCCCTTCTCACTACCATACAACATGCTGCCTCCTTCCAACGATTTTCCCATAAATACTGTTTCTATCCCTAATGACAAGTACTGCTTGAAGACGAAGTCATTGAGAAAGTTTTGCAAGCACTTGCAGCTACCCAGTTCTTAGTCATCTCTTACAGACACCAGAAGTGAAAACATGAGAGGTTACTCCAGGAAAAGCTGCAGTTAAATTTAAAGAGCTCAAACAGGTAAGCATTGAAGAAACTTGACCACTTAAATCATAGTCAAGGCAAAATGACCTGTTGAGCAGAATTAGTAATTTACTAAGAATGGTTGGAATTCTTGCTTTGAGGTATAACTCCATTATTTTAATTGTAGAAAAAGTTAAAAAAAAACCTAAAAGTAGAAATTAAATGCCAATGAAATTCATTTTCCATCTAAAAACAGTATTTTATTCCATTTCCAAATGTCCATGCCTAAAAAAAATTAATTGGTATAGCATTTCTCCTAAAAATGAACCTGCTTAGGGAAGCTCATCTCTATGTTCATTATCACCCCATCTGTCTTTTACTCTGTTCATCTCTAAAACCTGAGCAATAAATGAAAAGGTCAAATTGACAATGTAAAGCCAGAGAATACAGGCTTCTTTCTAATGATATCCCAGATCTTCCTGTTTTGGCCTTTGCAGTGTTGGGAGGAGTGAGAGGTTAAAATATTAGGATTTGCTATAGAAATATCATAGGTAATACTGATGTAACTCATTGGCTAGATTAGAAAAGAACATTTTAAGCCTTAGGAGGCAAAAGTCCCAAAGCCAAACATTTAAATATGGTTAGGTTATAACATCTACCTGCCGTGAGCCCATGTTTGAAATACACAATCTCTTTTGGTAGAAGGACTTTCACATGGAAGGAGAACAGCCACAAAGCACAGTTACAAACCTCAGCATGTCCTCAAACTAGGTCAGCCTTTTGTTTCTTAGAATAACAAGGAAATAGCAAGAAGCATAGCACTACAAAGGTTGAGGGGGGGGGAAGAAACAGTAGCAATAAAATACTAGAAAGCAAAGAAACAAGATTTTTCAACACAGCTAAATAGCTTGCCAAAACACTTATTCACCATAATAGTGTAATCAAAGCAACAGATGGCTAAGAGCTAATGGGACAGAAAGGCATCAGGAACTGTTGTAAAGAATTATCTCATGAAACATCAAGCAATGTTCCAAAGTTTACCAAGCCTTAGGCTATCAACGTGACAGCAATTTCAAAGAAAGTATCTGGCACCTCTGAGGACAGATCAGCTAGAATGACTAGCCCATAACAATTACAAATTTTATCCTACAATGCTCTATTTGAATGTAGGAAGAGTATAAAGGCAGAGTAGAAAGGAAACAAAATTTAAAGAACTAGTCAGGCAACATGAAAATGGGTGCTTCTGAGCCAATTCCAGCTTCTTAAAATGCTTCCCTCACCTCTTACACAATTTGACCAATCTCTAAAGCCCTTACTGAAACAAACCAGTTCACATTTGAAGATGTGGCTTCTCTATAAAAAACACAGCTGTCCCTTTCTGATGAAGTTTACAGAACAGAAGGTGAGACTGCAGCACCTCTCCTGTCCTTGTGCAACCCTGACTTGCACTTGCTGATTCAAGTCCCGTTACTGAAGAACAGAAATATAAGGACACAAAATCTCATTACTAATTTTGATATTTGGACAAAAGCTTGTGACCAGATGTTTTCTTCCACCTCACAATATCATTATGTATGTGCTCACTGCATTAGATGTTGAACAAAGCCATTACAAAACAGAAATGTCAAATTTCACTTTTAACTCAGTCTTAACAATTAACATTAGGAATTAGCTACTGAAGGGTTATAACATGTTTTGCTCTCTTTAACAACAACAAAAAAAATCCTATCTCAGACAAAATATCCTTTAAATGGTATGTTCTGAATGATTTAAATATCTACCAAAAGCCATCTGGGTTTTCTTGTTCTCCTGCTAGTCTTTGCAACAAGATAATAATTACCTATGCAAGTGACAACATCTCATTTCTGGAATCTGTGCATATATTGTCAACAGCCTTGAAGTGCCCTCAAGTATTTAAAAGGAATGAACTTTTAGAAGCTATTTTATTTTAAATTCTTTCCAGCCAGTATTTTCATACTCAACTACAGATAGACCTCCATCCAGGTCAGATCTGCTGTTTGATAGACATTGATAAACACTTTTTTTCTTCTTAATACAAAGTTCAAATTCCTTGTATCACACACCTACAGGAAAGTCTGTGGATAATTTGGTGAAGAATTGTAGGTTGCCAGGACTGCTGGAGATGCCCTAATCCAACTGCTTGCTCAAAGGAGGGTTTACCACACCAGGCTGCTCAGAAATGACCCAGAAGACAATTTTTCTGCTCCATTTTCCCTTCCTAGTTCTTTTTACAGTTTGTGAAGAATGCAACAATGGACTTGTGCAGTCATTTTCACCAAGTTTCACTGAGGCCAGCTTGAAAGACAGCAAGCACATGTATACACCCAAACATGTCTTCAGTGTTGGCAGTGTTACCCACACTCTTCCAAGTCCTCTTGTAAATTTTTCCACTGGGAAAAGCATGACAAAAATGACCTCTTTTTGTTACAGATTCTACATTTATAGGAATAGATTTTATATTTCTAGGCTTTTTAAAAAAAATAAAGGTCAGTCCCTTTAAAATCAAATGGGCAAAGCTGTATCATACAAAAACTTCACTATGAAGGAAAAAAATCTGAAGTCCTCAGAAGAAAAAGAAATACTCTGCCTAGCTTTGCCTGCAGCTAACACAGACATTGGGATCCAGTTCTGCCAGTGAAAGAAGGCAGTCCACACCCCTCACTCCAGCTGTCAGCCAGCAATGCATTCTGAAACCTTCACACAAATGGGAACTTCCTGGGGGTGCTGCCTGCAGAAGGACAGAAGGGAGGTGAAAGACAAGAATAAGCAGCTGAGTGCACCTTTTCTTCCACACAGATGACATTAGGCATCACCCAACAACTGCAGTATTTTATGCAAGATTTCTCCTTTCTAATGCCACATACTGTTCAGTTCCCTATGTCATTTCAAGCTTATCCTAAGCTTTAAATCTTTTTGTTACCATAAATGTAACAATGTACAATAATGAAGAATTTCATGTGGCATTGAGCAGCAGATCAAGAACACGATGAAGCATTGATTTTTTTTCTGAGAGGATTAAGACAGAGCAGATTTTTAACCTGAGAAAGAGGCAAAATGAATTATATTACCTTATTTAGATGAGTATCATGGCTAGTCGATCATATTTTTCACTCTGCTCTATGCAGATGTGGCTTATTAATGCTTTGTATGTTCTTCTTAGATCACCTAATTACATTATTGCAGAACCTGCTAACAATCAACAGTCAGCAGTACAAACCACAAATAGAATTACAGTCTGGGAGAGGCGTTTAACAATAACATACTATCTTATCTGGAGAGAAAGAACCTCAGTGTAGCTTTAGTTTTGAAGAGACACAGATACACGAAAGTACCAATTTAAAAGGCTGGGATGGATTATACAGAGACCTAGCCAAAGCCCACATCAGTCTCTGTTCAGCTGCATCCCTGGAATTTAGCAGAATTTCATATATGCTGTTCACCTTTGAGTATCTAAAGCAAATCATAAATATGTTAATCAATTTGGTATAAAACCCTTAAATGGACTAGGACTTTGGAAGACAACTTTATTTAAGCTCATTCTAAAAGATTAGATTAGCCATGTAATTAAAACACTGCAATGTCTGATAAAGAAAAACCTTCATGGTTCCCATTCCAGTCTTACCTCAACCGTTTTCAACAAGATTTAATCTTAGCTTACCTTTCTGCATCTGTAGCAATGCAAACACCACTTCCTTATTTCACCACTCTACTTTATCCATCCCCCGTCCATCCTTCAGCTGTTCTCAGAACAGCTCTTTCCATTCCTATCTCTCTCTTTGGAGCTACCTTCAAGTCCTAAACTTAGTTTCCAGTTTCTGTACTGACACATAGTGTTCCCAGTCTCCTTCATTCTACCCCTACAGTGTATTTACAAAGCCTTTCACAGTTGAGCAGCTCATAACAGTGACCCAGGCCTCTCTGCATGTAAACAGATGAATCAATCATCCTATTTGCATTAATTACCTTAAAAGTACTAGAATCAGATACACTCTTGCCCTTGTAGGTATTATCTGGTCTTAGTGCAGTTTCAGTTTCTCATTGAGGTCAGAGCTGTCCAAGACATAATGGTTGACAGTTTTCCAGTCCAGAGAAACCACCTAAACAGATGGACAACCAGAACACAGAAGCAGACCATGCAACAGCCTCTAATTTAAAATAATTTATGTCCGCAAAGAAAGCTGAACTCACTATTATATTATTAAACATTCCTGTGTTTTCATGACAGATATTCCATGAGGAGTAATTTTTTAGTGATCACAAATGACATTTACTAATTGGGATATGAAACCAAACTAAGTGTTTCCTATTTCAAAATAACTAGTCTCAATGGGGAGATCTAAAACACAAGGTCATTTTAAATAGCTTTCTAAGGTATTCTGACTTTTTTTTTCCCCTCACATACACACTGAATAGCTACTAATTCCTTAGAATTTATGAATATCTAAAATTTTTGGAACAATAATGCCATCTGAATTCTTCAAAGAGCATTATTTAACTCTAGGTTAATATGTAGTTAAAACATCATCTACAATGGAAGATTAAGTTTTCATGTTTAGTTGACTACTGGTCAAATTAATTGATATAAATCTTCAAAAAAAAAAAAAAAAAAAAACCCACCACACCAGCACACCAGAAGTGAATGTAAAAATTATCCAGCTGATCCTCATATAAAATTGTCACTAAACAGAATACAAAGATTTTGGCAAACAGCTAAGTGGTGACTCATAGCAGAGTGAAGGGATATAAAACATTAATGACTTCAATTTTCACCTATTACTTTACCATAAAAGACAGTTATATAAAAATATTGTTCAGATCAGATGCATTTTCAGGAATACCCATTTATAGAAACTATTTATAAACCACTTTTTTGCACTATCATAAAAACAGGAGCAGAAATTATGAGATTAGCAGGGCCACACAATAATAAATCCTTACAAATAAACACTGGAAAGTGAAGGCTATTTGTTGTGCTGCACTGAAAAGTGCAATAAAGTACTTGCAAATACTCCATTATCCAGTCACAGATTTTCAGTCTAATTCTGCATTTATGAGTCACAAACACCTACACAAAAAAAAAAAAAAAAAGAAAGAAAGAAAAAAACCCTCCAGACACATAATCTGTCAATCCACTTTGATTAACCATTTAGAAAGGCTAGGAGCAGTGAAGAGTGTTACTTTTACAAAAATACCTTGTCACAGTTGGACATCAGTTGCATTAGGTTTCCTAATTACCTCTATATAGGGCAAGTGCACAATGGCAAAGTGATATAAAGCTTTCTATATCACAGCTGAAAGCAGGCAAAGTCTGCACAATCCCGTAATCTGTTTATAATTCAGTATACATCTTTTAATAAATGTGCACAGACTCATCAAAATCTCAAAGATCAGGATCTCACAGGACAAAAGAGACTACCATCGTGTCTATTATTGTCAAGGCTTCATAACTCTGCAGTAAAAAGTTTAAGACAAAATGTGAAAATAAAACCTTCATCAGTTTTTAAAGAAAAAATGTTTTTCTGAATTTACACACCATAAAAGATTAATCTACTAGAGACTTTTCCACCAAAAATTCTTTTTCTCCCTTAATAATCCTTTAAGAACAGCAGTATTTTTTAAATTAAAAAAAAAAAAAAAAATCTTCCTTAAGTATTTTCTGTTTATTAGATACTGCTTTCCAGTACTTCTAGCAGCAATGACCATGACGACCAAACATTATAAAATACACCCAGGAATTTCAGTGACCACAGAAAATACTTCAGCATTTTTACTCATATTTTTGGAATATCCCCAGGAAGTGCTGTATTTAAATGATTAATCACTGGCATTCCAAATATTTACCTCAGAAACATTAATGTTAATGTATATATATAGATGTATGTATACTATTATGCATCAGCATAGCGCTGAAACAGACCAAAGTGAATCTATCAGTCATAACATTTCTAGCAGGACCATATTTGTGTCTTTTATTACCTTCTGCATGCTATACTAATAACAACAAAACTTATTTGATGGTGTGTTATTTAGCAAGAGCACAGAGAACAAATAACAAGTGACTTGGGATCTAATACATTCACATCATGCTTTGATTTTCCATCTGAAAAATATGCACCAACATCCACAACTGAAATGTGTGCCAAAGATATATTTATTCAGTTATTGCTCTCTGCACCACCTTCTTTTGAACTTTGTGAATAATTCATCTGCCTATGTCTTCTTAAAAAAACCCACAAAAGCAAATAACAAAACATCTGGAAACACTTACAAGCTAGATTTTACCAATCATAATTGACAATATTGCTGCCACATAATACATTACATAACTGAGAAAATTTAGTCCCGGATAAGAGGTTCATTGCAGGATATGTAATTGCAAGGCTGAGCCCAGAAATGCATTTTGCCCCAGTGAAAAGCAAGAATATATATTTTCCTCTCAACACTGCTCTGGTCACTTCCTTCCTCTTCAACTCTGACCGCAGAAGAGACACTAGAGCCTGAGAAATACATGGACTTGTTAAACAGCTAAAGATTCACTTTGATTTGAAACTGTTGTCGTGACAGGTTTCCATAGTACCTTCTTGCAGCAATCACTGTTTCTGCCTTCTATATTTCTATTTTTAAAAATAACTTCTTTGAGTAGCAAAAGAAGGGGAGATAAAAATAAAAAAAGAAAGCACGGACAGGAGGGGATGCCTCACTAAACTGCCTCTGCATCACAGCCAGAGCAGCAGCAGAAAGGAAGTGATACTAATATATGCTGTTTGTTGTCTCTTCTCCCTTTGCAGGTTTAAATCACCAGAGTATGGGAAAGCTTATTTTTAATATCAGTTTCAACCACGTGAATTCCTGGGTAAGAAGTAATAGCAGCACAAATAAGGAACAGTCTGTGAAATAGCAGTCCTTTCAATGACTTGAGCCTGGTTTTAAGTTATATGGAGAAAAAAAATCTATTTACTAGAGTTCAGACTCAGCTGTGTAAGATGTGATTTTCAGCAAGTCACTGAGGCCTAAATTCACAAAAGGAACCAAGAGCAGAACTTCCTAAATACACTGTCCACACTAGACTACAATGATTTTTCCCTTTGCCCCATGAATACCACATCCCTTGGGTCTACACCATCCTTATTGAGTAGATCCAACCCCTAAGCACAAAAGAATTGTCTTGTCTGCACCAGTAAATGATAAGCATGTAAAAGATCAGCCAGTGCCATGCCTTAGCCCTGAGCCCTTTGGCAGCCACAGTGGTCTGTGACCACTCCAGCCCTGCCTGGTGCTCAAGGGCAGGTCACTCCCTCCCAAATGAGACACAAGGCAAAGCCCTTCAGGCTAAGGATGACCCTGGCCTTCACTCCGACTTCCTGAAGTGTTTTAACACTTCTTCTCCAGCACCTTCATTGTTTTCATCACTTGTGCAGTAAAAAGCAGTCATTCATGCCTAGAAGGAAGCCCCAGGTACTTATGCTCAGGAAATGTAGTGACTGGTGAATCCCAGCAAAACCAGCCCTAGAAGAGCTGTAAGTGTGTGGTGAGGTTCAGTTTCAATACACTGAGGTTCTCTGCTGCAAATCTCAACTCTTCAGAGCTTAACTCATCAAATGCTTAATTCAGCTCACTTAGTTCACCCAGAAGACTGAAGTGGTTTTGTGAACCCCCACTCCTGTACCTCACACCACACTCCCCACCACCACAACCCACAGTGTGCATGGGTCTCCCACATTATAAATCTGTGCATGACCTCTCACTCTCTCGGCTTCCATTCTTCACCTGCAAAACACTGATGTTGGCACTTCACCTCAGTCACAAAGCTGCTGTAGGGGTAACAGCAACAGCAACAGTAAGGAATTCTGATAACACAAATTATAGAGTCATCCAAAGTAGAGAGACCAAATTTAGGCAAACTTTTACTGAAAATGCTGGTCACTCAGCTCAAAACATAAAATACAGCAGCTCCAATTTTGCTATGCACACCTGGAAACAATGTGTAGTAAATATCAAACTTGCCACAGGGAATTTCTGGAAGATGCATAAAAGTTTCTCCATCTTGGAAGCTGGTTTCCTTTTATGGGAAACATGGGCAACATGCATTATCAGAAGAGATGCTTATTGATTTATCATTAATACCAAGAATTAATCTGATTAAATGTTGCAATTCAGTACTTTCTCTGAATTAACTGGTCCATTAAAAAACATGCAGATATTTGTAACAGCTTGCACAAGGCCTAAACAAAAGATGACAGCTGAGCATGTCAGCTAAAAATTGTATTTTCTTAGCTATGTACCAGTAAATAAAGCCCCTTGGACTGACAAAAAGTAAACACACTAAATGATACACAGAACAATGCACAAGGTCTCTGTAGACATTAGATAAGTTTCATGTGATGTTAGATACTCACTTTTTGAGAAAAATAAATTATTATTTTAGCTTTTATATTGCACATACATAATTTAGTACCTCTAGTTACCAAGCTAAATATAAAAAAGTTGTCTTCATTTTCTGGTCAGACAGACATCCTGAATAAAGATTAAAATACCATTTAAATTGGGGACTGTTGCCAAAATGTCTAATGACTGAAATTCACTAATTTTTTTTTTTTTAATGGGTGTTCTGAGGAATTCCCAGAAACAGATCTTCAGAATGCAATACAGTGCTTTATCTGTATTCAGACAGGTTCATACTTGGATCACTAGTATGTCATACACATTTTTAATAATAACACTGTCACATGCTAAGCAAGTTAAGATGAAAACCACACATTTCCAGTTTGAACATAATGACCCTATCTCCAGTGGAGAAAAGGTACTGCAGATAGAAAGGAGAGATGTGGAGGACAGACAACTGCAGGAAATTGTCTACTGTCCCCTTCAGTTTATTAATATAGTATGATGCTGTGTTACTACAAGTGCTAAGTTCTGCAATGTACTGTGTTTTTTATGTATAAATTTACACTGTGCCTTACTGCTAAAGTTCTGCAGCTTGCCTTAATCTACACAAGTACTGCGTCCATCTTTACTTACCTCCAGTATAACTCATTTTCAAGAAACAATCTCCAATATAGGAAGAAACTCAAAACCTATTAGGATACATGTGTTAACTACTGTACACAAAAACTATCTATCCATAATGTGCATTTAAATTCCTAAGATATGAGCTATACTCTACATTTCTTTACATGACTATTATCTCTATATCTGCACACAAGCTTTTCAACACAATCTTATATTAAGCAATTGAGTGGGTGCAGTGAGTACAGCACAAATATTTCGAGAGAAATTCCTAACTGGATACTTTCAAATTATTTGTGGTATCTTAGAAGAACATTACCCCTCAAACGGCCAAAAGAGTTCCTTTGATTATTTCTGACATTGCGTGTAGAGCATTTCTTAGACATACAGAGAGTCCCAGCAAACTACAAACATTTGCATTCCATTTCAACCTCATGCTCTAATTTAAAAGCTTTAGTAAATACCAAGAGATAGTTTAAGCACACAGATTCACACATATTTCTGAAGGTCTAATATTATTGAAACATATACTTTTACTTGGGACAATATACTATTCAGACATGGATCTCTACAGCACTCATCATTGGAGCATGCTTTTCTCAGACACCATTCCTTGTTTCTGAGAGCATAAATTCCTCCCTGCTGTAGTTAACAAACGTAATACCCATTTTGTCTGTCCAACAAGCAATTATTTCAATATTTTTGTTTTCCTAATTTGAAACCTGATACTTTTTTCTTCAGTAATTTTTATTATTTTATTATTTCTTGGTTATTTTTAAAAGTTTCTTTGTCTTCTCTTTAACACAAATGTTATTTGTTTCTCTTACGGTTTGTTTATCACAACCAGCCACTGATGTCCTTGCAGGTAATAGGGCTCCAGGTAAGAGTTACCTAAAAATGCCATCATTCAGATTTTCAGCATTCTGACAAACACAATTATTTTTTTTTATTATTTTTTATTTTTCATTTGCAAAGCATGCTGCTGGTCTATATACATTAGAGAGCAAACTGCTGGTATTGAATGCCTGTCAACCCCATCAAGTAGTGTGCCATTGGATTTACAAACTTACCAGTGTGTGAAATACAGTACTGAATTATCAACAAGGTGATTCACTTTGCTTACAGCAGCAAATATTTTCCATTAGTGAAATTTGAAATCCATTGAAAATGTGAATGTCTTGTCAACTGTAAATCATAAAGCAAATGCCCAACCCTTCTGGCCAGGGAGGCCACTTGCCTTTGTGCAGGTGCAAAGAAGGGCCATAGGTCACGTTCCCTACCCTATGAAAAGACTACAGCACACTTGCTGGGGAGTTGGCCCTCAGCTGCTCTTATGTGAGCACCCACTGCAATCAGGGTGCTGGATGATCAGTTCTGGTGTCAGTTCCAGGACACTATGTCTAAATTTACCACACAGACTGAAAAGATCTTCAGAAGGAATTCAAGATTACTCTCCTTCTATAAAACAACAGTTACCTACAGATGAAAATACAAACTATCTAGCAGAAATTTACCCAAACTCTTATTCATAAGTCTAGTTTTCATTGCTCCTCACTTGACTACCTCTCAGGTTAGTCCACATCCTTCTTGACATGTTGAATTCACTACTAGAACCCCAAGGGCTGAGTAGAGTATAAAGGTCGCTCTACTGAGTAGAGCTAAGAGATTACTCCAGGTATACTTTTGTTTACACCTCCCAGTACAGTATTTTCCTCCTATGTATCTACTTGACACAGCTGACATTCAGATTGTAATTCACTATAACATCAAAATTCCCTTCTGCAGGTCTCCTATCCACACAGCTGTTTCTGCTATATAGCCATGCTTTTCTTCCCTTGTTCCTTTTCTTCATGCAGTACCTTACACTGCTCTTTTTTAACAGCATCCTATTTTTTCAAATAATTTTCACAAGATCATTCTAATTCTGTCCTTACAAGACCTCTTAATCCTTCTTAGACAACTGTAGCCTGCAAATTTAATAAGTATATTCTGTATTCCATCATCCAGATCATTAATGCAAGCACTGCAGAACTTCACTGGATACAATTCTGCCATACTGGAAGACAATCAACATCATGTGTGGTTTTCCAAATCATTCTGCATCGATCTTGTAACAGTCTTAATTATCCTTACTATTACTAAGTCTAGGTTATCCTTCCTAAGTTTGAATTTGAAAATGCCACAGGTAAAGAAGTATTACAGACAAAACATCAGACCCCACCTTTCACACCTCCATCCACTAAACCAAACACCCTTTAACAGAAGGAAACTAAGCTGGTCTGACAGAACTCCCTCTTGAGAAACCTGTGCTGGAGATGAGGCTGACTCAGCACACGTGTGGTTATCAGAAGTGCTGGGACACCAAGAAAGTGTGTGAATGTGGGCCATGCTCACACACACAACAGTTTGAAGGCCTGTGCACAGGACCCTACGGGGGGAGCATCATGGAAGGCCCTGGCACGCAGTGAGCTCTCCGAGGCACACACCAGTCTGGCCCACTGTCCCGAGAGGCTTCATGTGGCGCACACACTAAAGGTTGATGGCCACTACAGCACATCATCCTAAGTACAGATATCAGCTGCTTAAAATGTAACCCAAAGAACTATGTTGAGGTGAAATATTCTGCAGAAAGAGAACATTCTCTTTTGAACACTGCATGGAATTACCAGAAAAGTATTTCCCTTTTCCAGGGGAGAATAAGTCACATACTTTCTTTCAGCATCCAATTCCTTTTTTTGAAATCCAAAGTAGATAGCCCCTAAAATTTGCCTTTTAAGGATTAAAGATAGTAGCTTAGAAGTTCTAGAAACAACAGTTAAATCTTTAACTGTCAGTCGGTAAAAATTTTCTTCTAGTATTACATATTCCTGTGACACATTACCATTTCTAAATAGTATCTAATGTATTTTAACAGGGATGTTAGAAGGAAAACTTAAATTCAATCAATACATTTGGAAGGCAAAAGATTTGTTACCTCAGAAAGACACTTGCTTTCAGAACTATAAAATATTAATACAGCAACATGACTGGGAATGCCAAGAGAAGTATTTGAAAGATTCTTTTACCCTTCAAGATGTGTTTCAAAATTACAGGTGCCGTACTTACTCCCAATTAGCCTAACTTCTAATTGCTGACACTTTCCAGTAACATGACTGCTTAGTGACAGAGGAACACATCAATAGTTGTTTCATTAATATGTTTAGTTTTGGACTTCTGTCACCCATCATCTAATATCCCATATTGCTGCTAATCACTGTAATAACCCCCAGTTTTCAGTTTTTCATCGCTGACTGCTTTAATTGATCTTGATTATTCTAAGGAAGATGATTTGCCCAGAGAAAATGTAAAAGAATGCAAGAATGCCCACAGTAATAAATGAAAATTGGGCAATTAATCTCATGTAGGAAGCAGCTGAACTCTTTTTTTCAGAGTGATAGCCTGGTCAGAAAATCAGCTGCTGCTGCTGTGAAAACAGCACCTCCTCCAGCTGACAATCCTGTACACAGGTATTGTCCTACATGCATCTACACTTCGTTACATTGACTATAATAGGGAAAAATTGCTTTGCTATCTGTTGAAACATTAGCATAGCATTTTTCAGGAGTATATTTTCTCCCTTAAAAAAACCAATCACCTAACTGATACATTAATGGATAAGTTAGCTAATCTTTTTGGGTCTTTTTAATTCTTTAAATCAAATTGCATCTCCCTTACAAAAATGTTTAGCTCTTAAAGAGTATACAGTCTTACTTACGTAATAGATTATATGTACGTACTCACAATGATTCTTGAGTCATATATATCATACTCCCTTTCACCTTAAAATCTATGGTAACTCACAATTCAGAGTCTTTCTTAAGCAAAACTGTTTGACGGCCACCTATGTTTTCATTAATAAGAATGAAGACAACCTTAAACTAAAGAAGGAATGGTGTTAGGCATATGATTTCATTCCAAAGTTGGAGCAGGTGAAGACTACAGATCCCTTCACATCAGCAACAAGGTGTGCCAGCATTTACTACTTCCAGCTAAACAATGTTAGTAATTCCTCTATCTGGCCCTGGATATTATATAAAGCTCTGAAGAGGTTTTTGCTCTTCCCTTGTCTTTTAAAAAAATTTTGTCCAAGCATTTTCTTACTAAAGCTATACAGCATTTAAAAACGCAACAAAACCAAAATACCTTGAAAAATGTGGCATTTAGATGTCCTTAAGTTCAATAGAATTTGTCTTCCACACTAGTTCCTATCAAACTCAATAACAGCTGATGTCAAGAAACTTCATCCTGTGGTAAAATGGAAAAATAAAAACCACACTTTTCCAAAAGTTTAGGGAGGGTTGGACCCTCTTCTCTACACAGCAAGTGTTTGAAACACTTTGTCTTCCCAAGATGCTTAAAGCATTGTACCTGTGCCTTTGATATCTTATCACAGATTCAGATGAATCAGAAATAAGCTAAAAATATTGGTTATCATGGAAAAAAAACATAATACAGTCTTTCATGTTTTAGCATTTCAGAGTACGAGCCTGAAATAGTATTCCACCCACACTCAAAAATTTGAAGATATGTAAAAACTCCCATGTGCAACTTTATTATCTATTATTGAGATGGGAAAATGACAACATTGGCAAAATTTTGCCATTTTTGGTAATAAAGTAGGAAAGCAAATGAATTGGCTTCAGTCCTGAATCTTCTAGTGAACAGCTGGGAAGGAGGAGGCAAACAGCAGCATCCTAAAAGCTAAACTGAAAGAGATGAGCCAAGGATTGAGAAAAGGTGAAGAGAATGCCTTACTCTCTTTGGCTTGATAGAAAAAGGGCAAAACGAAGAAAAACTAATTGTAATTTATGTAATAATTCTGATGACATGTAGAAGCTTGCTACAGGGTTGGATTAATATAAGTAACAGAAATACTTACCACAAAATTAAAAGCAAGCTATGTGCTTTAATCCCTGGAAATGAAAATTGGCCTTTTTTCCACTGAAAAGCCTTCTAGAGCTATTCACTATAACCCTAGATTACATTGAACTATATCTTCAGCTAATTTTACCTTCCTTGCCTTCTCTCTTCTCTAGTTTTTTTTACTAATACTCAACCAGCAGGTACAAAACAACTCCTAATTATTCCAGTGAAAATTAAAGGTAAGTGAAAATTCAAGATTACTTTTTAATTATAGAGTCTTCATTGCTGACCAACATTTCTTCAAAAGGTAAGGAATTCCAAAGAGGTGCACTATGAAATATTTCTGAAGGCCATGTAAAAAACATGCTTCCTGAGAAAGTCTACAGCAGTAGTGAGTAACAGGTGGGAAAGTCCAAAATGTGAGAAAGAGCACGATGGTTTAAGTGGATTTTTTTAGCCTTCACATGTGTATATATGTGAAACTATGTATTTCACAAATCTTCTCTCGCAGATTTTGAGAAAATAGGCATCTCTGCTTAACTTTCCACATCCTCATACCACATGCAGGTCTGTGGTAGAGCAGTTCTCAAACTCAGGATACTCTGCTTGCAGCAGATCATAAGTAATATTGTTCTCCAATGCACAATGAGGGGTATTTTTTGGCCAAGAAGAAACAATCTCAAAGGTGGCCTAAGTGTATTTCTCCAAAGTTAGATCTAGCCAAGTAATAAATAAACAGCAGCCAGAGCATTTGCAAGTTGTGTCAAACTATTATGTTTTGGTAGAATTCTAGAGGGAAAGGTTTACATAAAAATCACCAGTAGTTGAATCAACTTAAAACAGCCGTTAACACAGCATGGTTAAGCACAGCCCACTAAAAGGTTTGCTACTGAGTACTGCATTTGCACAGCTAGTTCTTTGGGGCTGAAAATATGTGGTATATTCATAAACAATTCCAAGAAATCTAACAATTCTTCTAACAATTACAAGAAATAATAAACATTACATTAGGAGTTCTGACTCCAGCACCAGTTGGTCTACTATCAAACCAACTGAGACAAATTCTGAATATTTATAACACAAGAGGTTTACTGAAAAAAGCAACTATCAACTACTATTTAACACCAAAACACAGTCAAAACATTCACACAACAAGCTGTGAAAGGGTCAAGATAGGGAAGACTGCTCTAGAGCTATACAGAACATACAGAATGAATGAACTGTAGAAACGTGTCAGCTTTTTGCCACTCCTCAGAAAGCTGTCTTGTAACATCTCATTCTATGCAGAAACATGGAGGTAGCTTTAAGCCAAATAAACAACTACATCCACTTTAGCTTTTCAAGTTGTAGGACTAATGAACAGATAAAGGTTTCCTTGTTACACAAACACTATATTCCTCTAACCTTTACCTTACAGAGGGCAGTAACACACTGTCACCATGCTATCATCTGGAATCTCCCACAGCTTCCCAACTACCCCAGGTACACTTTCTGATCCATTTGACAGATTCTAGATCCAGATTTTGATTTTGAAATGGGTATCTCTCCTACAGGTCTTCTATCTACTAAACCACATTATTCACACACTCAGGACAGGCTCAGAAGCAGTGGTTTGCTGGTTGGAATAAAATTATGTATATTTGCTCCTAATGGGCAGTTGTCATCAAGAAGACTTCAGCTATTTTGCTTAGTCTTTATCCATCAGACCCTTAAAATCCTTACAAACACTGATACAAATATTAAAGCTCTAGATAATCAGCTCTTTATCATCAATCTGAACAAAAATTCCCTGATTATAGTAATTTAGACTTGTTATCTTTTCTGAATTAAATCCTGGTTCATGAGCGTCTTCCCTGGAAAGGGTATTTTAGCAAAATATACTAAATTGCTGGCATTTCTGTTCACCCCTGTGATTTAAAATGGAGTGTCAGAGAAAAGGAAATTTTCTAAAAGGGTTCATTTTGATGAGGCAAAGTACACAATCTGCAAAGTATTCAAAAATATACTATTCTAGAATGATAGACTACATTTCTTTTTTCAAACTTAAGACAAGCTATGGCAAGTGTTCCTATGATCTGAATCCCCCACTTGCCTTGTTGACTTGAGCTGTTTCTCTAGAGAGATGATGAATCCTTGTTCACCCTCCTTGTCTGCTTACAAAGAACACAGCAGCATTGCAGAAATTATGGCTTCTTATTGATCATTTGAACTTTGCTTGTTGAATCATTACATCAATGAAAATGCTTGTGTCTGTCTGCATACAAAATCTCAAGGGCAATAAAATATTCTTTAACCTTCTAAGGGATCAAAGTATGATTTTATCATGTAAGAATAAATCCTAAAATACATCTGTTTCTTCCCCAGGCCTAAGTGTTGCACAGTCCTATGCATCCATTCCAAACTGGCAATGAGAATTGAACTCTAATCCTGATTTAGTATGGTAACTGTACTACATAAGGTATCGTCTTTCACCCAGAAGGGCTGATGATGATTGAACAATTCTTGTAATAAAGGATCTTGATTGGCTCCAGCATCACTAAAGTACTGGATTTCATCAGTAGGTATTAAGATGACTCTCCAAGGAGATGTAATTTAAACATGGATTTACACCTAAAACATAGGATGCTTTTCATTAAAGAAAACTAAACCCAGAATTTTCAATGCTAAGCCTTGTTTCTAATATATGTTTTAAGTCTTAACATTGCATGTTAAGGGCTCAAGAAGGTACAAAAACCTCATGTATGTCTATACCTCATGTAAAAAAAAAATTGCATTTGTTCAGAGTTAGATTCATTCTATGATATGGCTACAGACAAAGGAATACCTATTTGCCTACACTTCATTCTGTCAGATAACCTATCCCAACAAAAACAATCACACTATATGTTTGCCATACAGATTTTTGACTCTTGCAGGAATTTCTGACTTCAGAGCTCCAAATGGCTGGGGTCAAGCTACATGAACCCTAGCTTAACCCTACACACAATTTCTTGTAATTCCTCAGAACATCTCTGAACTTTGTGTAATTATTCTGACACATAATATGATATCACTTTTACAAAAACTCTAGATCAGGAACTTTCTTGGATGATAAATATTTGCCTGGGTCATTTGCAAGATAGAGGATCTAATTACGTTCAAGTGTCATTAGCTTGCTTTTTCAAGAAAATAAAACAAAAGAGACACAAAAGATTTTGTAATAAAAGGGCATGACCTTTTCAGGGACTTGTATCAAAATAAACTCAAAGAGTCAGATCAAGTTTGAAAGGATTCCTAAAATGGAAACACTTGGGCTAATAATAGCTATTTCCTGTGACAATGTCATTTGGATAAACATTGTGACATCACTTATGTCATATATAAGCACACTGCTGAGGTTAACTTGCAGCAGTCAGCACCCAAGGATGAATTTTATGTATATGCACACATTTTAGTGTCTTTTAATGCTTATTTTTCATGTGAATGAATCTGCCAAGAATACATGAATTTCGGAACTCAAATTTGAAAACTTAAGAGCTTCTCTATCTGAGTCTACAATGAGAGTTACTAAGAAAAGGCAGCCTATTTGAAGAATATAACAGAATTACCACATTACTTAGTTAAACTGTAATCTCTGCACACTTAAGAAAAACTCAAAAGTAATTTTTTACTGAACCCTTGACATGCATGCCAGCCACGTATTAACATTATGGATATATTAAAGCATGACAAAGAGTTTTAATTTTAACATAGTGCCATTGTTAAAATATTGTTGTCTTACATAATAAATTGTGTCAGAAGTTAGTAAAGCAGACCTTTATAATCTCTTGATAAAAATCCATTCTTTTGCTCCAGCCTAACTAACTGTCATATACAAATATGCCTTCACACTGTTGTAAAGGTCATCAGTGCCTGTGAAACAGGTAATAAGCACTGAAATGTTGTTGAAGATCTCCTTGAAAATAAACGTAAATTGCAGAATATATAAGAATGCTTCCATGCAAACACCTTACCACAATGACACTACGTGGTCTCTCGGGACATTGCTCTTTTCAAGAGACTAAACACATCCTAGCAAGTCTTTTTTCCTAAATACAGGCACATGCAGTCTAATTTTCTCACAAGTAAAGAAGTTGATAGTGGTTAACAATTTTTCCTCTAACATTTATTACAGAAATACTGGTAATGCAATTTTTGTTACTCTCTTTTTGCATTCTGTGTAATTACTGAGAAAGCAGAGCACATGAGTATCATGACTGAGTGTACTTTATTTTTAAAGTTAACTGTAAAATGATTAACCAAAGCTCCTCAACGAGTCTTGACTGTATTGTCACACACTAGTGATTTTATGTTAACTTGTGTGAATTAATGCTGAAAACTAAAAGGAACAAAGTTCCATTTTTCTTAAGAGAGACAGATGCCTGCACCTTTTCGGAGACACAGAGACCTCTTCAGAGATTTCTCAGATTTTAAATGGAAATACTGTCCATAAATGACACACATTAAATTCTTAAAATTTACATTTTAAATACCAGTGTTTCAGAGATGTTCTATATTAGCACCTTCATTGGTCTAAAGTTAATACTTAACAAATTATTTTTCTTACTGTTGTGACTTTGTAAGAAACATGTTGTAGAAATTGTTTACTACTCTGAAACCCTCTGTTGGACAACAAGTGTGTGACCTGGTTAGAAAACTGCAAAGTCTAAAGGATTCCATTTTCTCTTATCAGTCACTGTCTTATATGCTTAGATATGTATTATTTGCACAACTTATTTACCTTATATAATAAATAACCTCAATATTTCAAATACTTATTCTTGTGACAGTGGGTTTATATTCCTAAAATTTCCTGTGCTCTCTTCCTAAATTCTTCTAAATCCTATTACTGAGACAGAATGAGTACAGTTTAGAGTACTGTGAATTTGGCCACATTCCAAATTTACATCATTACATTATTATTTTCTACCTCCCTTTATTCTGATTTTTTTTGAAAAGCAGATGTATTTACTCCAACATCTTGGGAGGGGAGCAGAGGGGATGAGAGGTAACATGAAACTTTTAAGATGCACACACTTTGATATCTAATTTAACAGCTGGTCAGAAACTGTCTTCAAATATGTGACTTTTTGTAAAAGGTTTCAGAGTAGATTATAGTCCCATTTTATCATCTCATTTGGCTGTGAGGAAAATCAACTATAGTAGCCCACAAAAATGTCTGTTCCTACTTCCTAAATGGATGTGTACAGCTATGTACAGAAGTAAAAATCTGGAATTATTATAATAATAAGCTTTCATAAACACTTTATTACAGAAGAATTCTGCCAGGTATTTTCAGCTGATGTGTGACCCATCTTAGAAAAGGTACTTCAGCTTCAGCATTGTCAAAAACATACTTTTTTTAATCTATCTGATTTACAGGAGCTGTATATACATAAGTGTTAATTCTGATCTTAAAATAACTGCCAGCAGCGGGGGCTGAAGAAGGAGAAAAAGAGTTCACTAATTCATTGCAAGTTATATTAAGGAGTACTATTGTTTTCCATGAATGATACAGGTTGTAAATGTTTTCATTATCCAAGTTGTAGTACTTTAAGAATACATACACATTTTGTGATTGCAAGTTCATTAATTACAGTATGCTGCACTAATTATGTCCAGAAAGTACCTGAATTATCAACCTATGTGAGAAAATTCCCAGAAATCTGAGTTGAAATGCAAACAATACATGAAGGAGTTTAAGGCTGTCATATAAAAGAGTCATTAACACTGGAGGTATGTTTCCTGGTCCAAAATTCTGAATTAGCATCTCATACATTTCTGTTCTTCAACACTGGACCATCAAACAGCACAGTAATGTTTTAAGTCTTACTGCCATGAAGTAATAACTTATTTACATTTGACTGCACAGCTAAATTACCTTTTGATTTGCACAAGGAAATTTTAATATGGTGCTAAATAATAGCCAAGATGGCTTTGTCAGAAACAACTCATGCCAAACCAAAGTAATTTATTTCTGTGACAGAGAAAACGTACCTTTGAATAGGAGATGTAACATGTTTTGATTTGATACAAGGCTGACACTGTTTTAAGTGACTTTCTTAAGTAAGCCAAGCAAACATGGTCTAACGAACATAAAGAATAGGGTAACCCAAAGGTATGACACTTCAATGAGACCTGTGTCTCTCATTGACTGCTGATTCTGGTTCTAGCCAACATTCTCATGGACCTAAAAAAGGCAGAAGAGAGGATAGCAAAGCATCATGGTACACAATTTATACAGGTGGACAGGTTTAGAATTCACACAGCAAAGGCACTAATAAAGAATAACTGGAATGTCATATTAAGGCATATGGAACACAAATTCCACTCACAGTAACCATGAGGTGTCTCTGGCTCCTACATATTTTAAAAAAACTAAAACTCCATCTTTAATTGAAAACAGCAATGAAGTTCCTGTATTGCAGGTGTGTAATTTTATCCCAGCTCAGGGGAATACAAAAAGGCTGCCTCTCAACACTACTGGCTGACTGTGACAGTGTGCCTCATGCTCCAGTCTAAGCTTCACATGTGAAGCTGCTGCATCACTGGATACTCTGTAAAGTGTAGCCCTGAACAGCTTGGGTTGGAAGGGTTCTTCCATTGTACTAGTTAGTGTGAAAACTCCCTGTGACTTCAAAATAGTAATAATGAGTCTCAGAGACAAAATTCAATAAATTATCTCTTAAAATAATATTCTTAGCACATACGTACCATTACACACCATGACAGGTTTTCATGAATTCTATGTCAAAGTCTCTACTTGTATGAACAGTAGTTTTTGTCTGCAGCAGAGATGAGCTCCTTGACATCAAAGAACAACTTGGGTCTAATGCACAAGATAAGGACAATAACTAGAATCTCAACTTTAATTTAGCCCAGTTTCTCCCCTAATCCAAGAAAGCCAAGAACATAGAGGCAAAAATGAACACTGAAATTATGAGTATTATTATCAGCTTTGTCAGAGCTCCTCTGAATACTCAAAGCCAAGGTGAAAACCTTCAGTACATATTAAAGATTCAAAGGGATTGTTGACAGAGATCCTTAACTAAAAGGGCCTTAGGAAAACTACTGCAACTAAGTAATTCCTCATCCATTATTAAAATTTAGCTGTTATCCCCCTAGTATTTTCTCCTGTATGAATGGCACATAAACTGTGAACTTAACTACCATGAAATATAAAGAAGTGTGGTACAGAAAAAAAATTTTCCAGCATGCAAACATTTCTTATAGAAACTGGAATACATAATATATATAATATGTATAATGTGTAAAAAACAAAAGTATTTCAGAACATTAGCAGTTTTGTCTGAGGCACACTTTATTTACTAGTATAAGTTTCAAGAAAAAAAAGTGAGTGAATCACTTGTTCATAAAAATTGTATACAGATGCAATGGAAAAAGTCTTTACAGGAGAAGTTTAATGTGCAAGAGAAATTATACATAGGTGCTGTTACTTGATGTAGGATGAAGTTCGCTCTTCCACATACCTCTATCAAGGCACAAAGTATGAGGTACTCCCAGTGTAGGGAAGAAGATTTCAGTTGTGGATTAAAAAACTAATCTGAGACCTACTTTTTAATTGAAGCCAACAGCATAACATTTTTTTAAAGTTCTTATAACTTGTACTAGAATTAAGAATGAAAGGCTCTGAACAGAACTAAAAACTATGCTAAAGTTTACTTTTTCTGAAAAGAAACTCCCAAAGATATTCTATAAAACTGTAAGATTTCTAAACTGAATAGAGAATATAAAATACAAATGTAGACTTCATTATTAACAAGTCTCCATTTTAAAATAATATGCATGAGATCGATTTTCAGATGTTTAGAGGCCAGGCCATTATTTCAATGATCCTCTTTGTTTTTGTCAGCAGTTTTGCCATCTCAAATCTCAGAGCAAAGACTATTTTATTTACATGGCTATACAATTTCTTTTAAGATTCAATACTGTTCAGTCCAATGAAAGTTAACTAATTACTGAATCCTCAGCTTTAGAATATAATTTCCAGTTCATAATACTTGTTGTTTACACCTTACAGCTCATCATCTGATAAACTTAAGTCTATGTCCAGCACTATACAAGTCAGGCCACACCAGCACAAGGTTCCTTATCTCACTGTAGAACTGTGAATTTATTAATTTTACTATTTTATTTTTATAACCTGCACTGAAGCAACATAAATTTGACACAGTGATGCTTTCCCACTATGCTGTATATGAAAACACTGTCAGAGGGTCTCTATGAAAAACGGTATTTTCTATTAAGAACAAAAATAGCCTTTATCATGAGGTAGATTAAATTTAATTCTAAGGTGTGGTGGAATGCTAATCCTGAATCAAGGAGAGAATTCCCCAAATGGACAGAAGAATAGGCTGTAGCTACATAGCAAATGAAGAAGTCTTAAGTCTGCGGAAAGGTTGCTTGTATTTATCTGCAGACAATTTTGTAATTCAGATTCCTAGTGAGCATTTTAAAGGGGGATAAAACAAGAGCCAAGTAGAAAGACAATGGAAAGGCCTCATGCATTAACATCTCCTTAGGCAGAAAAAATCCCAAACCTGCAGCAAAAAACAACCAACTAACATTGTCATACCACAAATTTCTACTGAGTGATACACATGCGCTTGAGAAACGTGGTTTTGAATATGCAGTACGCAAAAACCCCAACAGTAATAATAAATACTGACCTAGATCTGAATTCAGGAAAATCCTCCATCTAACATTTACAGCAAAGAACAAGGTATCTTAGGCTTTTCTCAAGTAAGTCAATACCTACATCCCAATAAACACAAGGATAGCAACACTAAGCAGGAATAGCCAGATCTTCTATAATACTGATCAAGTACAAACGACAACTAAATTTTTTGGACAAGAAATCAATAGGATTTTAGAACACATCTCCAGGAAAGAGTGAAACCTGCAGTGCAGGAGAACATATGGCACCCTCCCATCCTCCTTGCTGGTAACTCCTACTACAGCACACATTCCTTCCCATATGCATATGGATTTTAGCTTTGCTCATATACAGTGCTGGAGGAGGGAGGGGAAAAGACTGAAAGGAGTTCATCTTCCACCCTCCCTTCCTCCCCACTCCTGGAGGGGAAGAGCTGCACAAAGCTCCATCTGAGCTCTGGAGAGGGACTGCGTATCAGCACCCAAGACCCAGTTACATGTGTGCTTTGTGAGCAAGAGGAGCAGGATGGAACAAGGACATGCTGCCCCTCTCGCCCCTCGCGTGGGCACTTGCGGCACTCATGTCCCGTCAGAGTGACAGAGGCAGAGCAGCAGTGCAGCCTCAGCACGGTTCAGCAAACACACAACAAGGGATAGATTTTGGCATAAACTAATTCTGCCTAGATTAGACAAAACACTCTCATGACTGTTTCTGCTATTCTATTACCCTAAAATGTGGGCTTCTAAAAATGTCTGCCCAGGTGCTTCCCAAGCAGTCCCATTTTCCCAGCAGTATTCACCGAGGAATTCATCGCTCCCTCCTCTTTTACAGGTCTCTCATTCTGGAAAGCACATCGTGCTCTGAAAAATGAATGAGGTGGACCTGCACATCTGGATTTCTGGCATGAGACGTCTCCAAAGATGACTATGTTTTCCTTTCTTCTGTGGTTCCAACATGTTTACCCAGCAGAAATGTTGGGCCTGCTTCAAGATGTAAATTACTGATTATTCAAATAATTGCTCAAACAAGCTTTACTTTATTGTACACAAAGAAATACCACTCTAGGTTAAAGAGCTTGTAAAAGAGTTGCTACCAAAATTTTTCCAAGTCCATTAAACAAAAACTTGATGAATTTTATGGCATTACAAAACAAGCCCAAGATACAGATACAGATAGATACATCTGTATCTTAGATACAGATAGATACATCTGTATCTTAGAAAGATACAGATTTAATTTCATCATTTTAATAAAGTATCACTAACATATAAACTGTTATGAAACCTAAAAAAATGAGCAGCAATACCAATGTCTACCTTTTTTGCTCTTTTTATAACACTAATCTGTATTTTATGCTATTTCTTGCAGCTGTCTCTTTTTTTTTTTTTAAATCAAACTAGCAAACATAAAGCAGTACCTTGTCATAAGAAAAACAGTAAAGGAAAAAATGAGTTTAGATAGCAATGGATTCTCTAGGAAAGGCACCGAAAGAGGTCATGGCAACAAATAAATTATTGCACAAAATCAGAAACAGTTTTTACTTAAAGAAGCTTAGTGACTTCAAGGACTAAACTGTTTTCAGTTAAATATGTGTAACACACATAGTTGTATTTATATTGAATAATTTACTTAAGCTAATTCTACCTTTTCCCAAAGAATTTTAAGATATAAAATAAAAGGCAACAACTCTCAATTAGGTATTAAAATATCAGCCAAAACCATTTTACTAAACACTTGTTACCATGTGCTTCACATTAATATTACATGAATTATTGAAGACTGATTAAATATACATGTGTCTGTCCAAGCAGGTTTCTCCTCAAAATGCAGTCTCTTGCTTTCTTCTGTTTTCAATATTTGCTTAAAGGCAGTACATTTGAGTCTGTGCCTCAGATCAACTAATTATGAATTCCTTATACTACAGTGTACTACCTGCCACTGAGGGAAGGGAAAAGGGAATGCTTCATGCTCCATTTGCTGTTGACAACATCTCACTGGGGCTGTCTGCTTTGCAGACTACTCTGTGGAACATGTGTCCAGCAGACGTACAATCAAGTCAGGAGTGCTAACAGATGATCAACAAGAAATATCACGCCCTTGGCTGAGCCACCCAAAGCCCTGAGCCAACATCCCCTGCAGCAGCTGCAGGGGACACTAACAGCAAAGGACCTGGCAGTTCCTGGTTCTGCTGGGTTTGCCTGGGCCATGAGCTGATCTGCAGGAGCATTTCAGATACAAATACAGGGCTCTCAGATACAAATATAGGACTCCCAGAATGCAGCTGGTGGGCTCAGCTGAGGTCACAGATTGGAAATCAACAGAGGTAATACAGCAAGGTGTCCAGTGTGAGAGAACTTGTTATTTGGATGCTTTTGATGGCCTTTTGAAGCCTAGGGAAATGGCAGTGTAATGGTATCCAGCTGAAGGACGGAGGAAGGCAGGACAGCTGTGTGCCCTAACCATAGACACGTACACACCTGGGTACTGCGGAGGAAGCTGCTGCCACTGCCACCCCTCCTGTGGAGACAGTCAGGCAATCCAAATCTGGGAAACAGTGACCACTTCATACCTCAGTTCTCTGCTTTAATATGATTTGAAGAAACAAAAATCCGAAGGACAGGAAAAAATGTTCTCTAACCTCAAACTAATCGAATTTGAAGGTTTTACAAAACCATAGCCGCTAATATATCATAACACTGCCTCATAACAAAAAGGAAAACCTGTGTATTTTGTTTTTTCTTCTAATAGACACTTCATAATATCAGTATCTGGTACATAAAAATCTTTACGTTTTTAAGGCCTGAACCTGATCCTGAATATTGCAGGAGTTCACCAGAACTCGCTGTGGAATGAAATGCAGGTGAGATTGCTGCACAGCTGCACGGCCATGGGACAGCCCAGAGCTGGGGAGGCAGAATCCCAGCAAGAGCTGATAACTGGGAAAGGTGGTGGATGGAAGGCAAGGGACCCTTCCATGCCCAACTAGCGAGTCCCCTGTGCTCACATCCCCACCTGGTAACTTTCTGCTGACCATAAATTAAAGAACTGAAACTTACATTTATTTTACAATGTTTTTTCTACTTGATGTGAAAATATTTCAACAAATGAACAATTACAGTTGAAGATATTACTGGGTGAGAAAATAGAAGCTTCCAAGATTTAAAAAAAAAAAAAAGTTATTTTCATAGAGGTGAAAAAAGCGTTCTCATGAAACAAGGCCAACATTGTTAAAAAGAGGCAGTGTTGCCTAATCATTAAAGCATAGAAACTTGCAAACTCAAAGACTTGTTAAGAACCTGTTTACTTCTTATCATTCAGAAGTTCTCTGTATTTGCCCACTTGTGAAATGAGGTTTCCCAATACCTGCCTAAAACACCTACTACACACTTTGTGATGAATTTTCTAAAGGATGTTGCAAAGTTGCAAACGAAATCATTAATGGAAAAGGGTCAATACTCAGAAAGTAACGTGACAGAGGGTCTTCCACACATTTACAACAGCAAACAATATTCTAATACTGAGCAGGAAAGCCCTAGATATTACTTTTATTTTAAAATCCTTCTATTTTCAAAATGTTGCTATTGAACTTGCCAATAACTACAGCTCTCATAGGTCTTCTATATTAATGGCAGTCCAAATAGTCTTGAAAAAACAGATACTTGTAAAAAGTTACTATTTGAACTAGATTAGCACAATGCAGCTCCATTCTCTCCAAAACCTGTTTCACTGAAAAGAGAAACCACCAATTCATTACCTCTTTGCCATCTTGCTTCTTTCTTTTTTCTTTTTTTTTAATTTTACTTTCAGCAGCATCCTATTTTCCTCATACAAAATGATTACGCATCAAGTATCTTAAATGCAGAACATGTTGTACCTTAAACGAGGAACAAAAAATGAAAAGAGCCCAAGCACTGAACAATCAGTCATGCCCTATCATTTCTACCTGCATGCACAATGCTTCAGGCTATGGGCACTGGGATTCCTAATGGTTTGTTAACAAGATCTCCATATTTTCTCTCTACTTCAATACTGGAGTTGAATATCAATTTATCTCAAAGACATAAATAAATAAATATTGCTAATGTTTTTACACTCAAAGCATATCTCCTCTGATTTAGCAACATAACCTGTTAAATTGATGTCAAACATCTAATAAAACAGGTTCTACTCCAGCTAGCATGTTTCCTTGCCTGTTCTTCAATAATCACTTTTTGCTATAGTCACCTAAATAACACACTACATATTCCATTTAAATTTTGCTGATCTTTTCTTTCTGGCTGCATGAACTTTTCTTGTGTTCTACAAATGATTTCAATCAGAAAACACACCTAATACAGTGTAACACAGTGAGATGAAACAATGGCTGGACATGAAATTTAGAGATGCCCAACAAGACTGATTTTTTTTGTTGTTGTCATAAAACATTTAATGAACCATTAACACAAAGGAATAATTAACGATTCTCTTTTCCTATGGAATTGAAAACACCTTTTGCAGCTGTATAATAAAATGCAGAGCTAACACCTGAAGAATTATGCACAGAAATACCTTATTTTTACTAGCAATACTATTTTTTGTTATTGTTGTTACTACTGCTCCTAAGACCACTTTAATACGTGTTATGCCACTAGTCCACCATCCTTTTTTAATGCACATTTTTAGCCCTTACATGCAAAGGTTGCAAGCTGCAAAGTAAGAGTGAACTATATTGAAGTCAGACATTCATTTTAGCTATTCCAAGATTCAAAACATTCTATCATCTGTTCCTATGGAAACTGAAAGGATATTCTAGGTTATATCAGTATCAGCCGATTATGTTGCTGAGAAATCTGTGGTTTATTTTAATCCATAGTTCAGAGGTATAAATTCATGCTTAGTGTTCAGCTTGGTGATTTTGAATTACTGAGGCAGGGTTAACACTTCAGTTCCATTAGATCATACTTTAAGATAAAGCAAACTCCTTTTAGACCAGAATAGTAAAGGAAAAATTTTATAAGGTTCAATTAATCCTCATTAAGTTTACCGTTCAGATGTAGGATATAACTATTATATACTTGGAAGATATTTTTTGGTTGTTAGATGAGCCATACGTTGCTGCATCACATCTTAATAGAATAGTTCAAGGAAAAAATAATTTAGATTTATAGAAAACTCCTTCAGTAGTGCCATGCACCAGATGGCCAGATGAAGGAATCTGATTTAGCAAGTTAACAAGATCATGAAAACCATAACCCATAAGACACAAGATGAAAAATAAAATTGAATAATGCAACCTGAGTATATTTCTACGACAAAGAAACTTACAGGTTAGGCTAGAGTAAAACTTGTGAAGACATTTAAACACATTAAATAAAAATTCTCCATATGTATACAGAGCTACTCTTAAAGAAAGGATGGAAACAGTATAATTTAGTAGGATTTTAATTAAACAGACTCAAATGCCATTGTGATCTTTCACAACAAAAGCCAATATGACAGCTATAACATGTTGGAGTAAGTCTTCTCTGTCTACATTAGAATTAGAAGAAGCAGTAAAATGGGCGGTTAACATGAATTTAAATAAAAAGCTCTGGATTTCATACTCCCTTTTCACTAAACAAAACTAGATGATCTAAAGTCAACTATAGCTACCACCCTCATCTTGTGCCAAAAGTAGCAAGCAGGTTCAAATTTTCCTCTTTATAGATAAGACTTCAGTCTTCTTACTCTAGATTCAAATAATTGACTTCAAACTGAATAATCAGAAATGCCTTCCATTTCTATATCATACTGTAGTCAATCACTTTATTACGAAATAACTTCCTCAGTCTAGTTTCCATCAGGATCTCCTGCAGGGAATCAGGACTGTGGTATAATAAGGAAATATAACAACTACTGCCTAAAGTGTACTATATTGGTTAGATTTTTGACAGTAATGAGGTTAAATTTCAACTACTAGCTTTCAAGATAGAAATAAATGTCAGAATAAAAAGAAAAGGAAAAAAAAGAAAGAAGCCATGATTAGTTTTTTTACTTAAAAAAAGCATACTCTAGTAGCATTTCAACTCCAGTTATTCCAAGCTTTTTCTGAGTGTAACCAACAGTACATGGATAAAAAGATGAATGGCTTGGAGGGGTCCTTTTCTCCTATTTTTCCTTTTTCTACTTTACATGCTATTCTAATGATCATTTTGTAATTATGCACACTTATGCTGTTATGTACATCTACATAACAGCAATCAATTCCACTGACATGCTGAAGTGCATAAGGGCTTGTATTACTTAAAAGGTATGACAAAATATGATAGCTAATATGTAAAAGCAGCAAAGGGTAGGCAAAAAAATCTGGAAACTAAAATTGTGCTTCTGACTAGCACAGTACATCCATGTGGGTAATGTAACAGATTCTAAGCTAAATATTAAAGAGGCCCCTACACAACCAGGGGGCACAAGAAGTGACATCCTGCTACAACATTAGACTTTGTTCTACAGTCAAGCACATCTCCACAGAGCTGACAACTTTAGAAAAGCATATTCATGCACTTGCACAGTCCATTTCACAATGAAGCATTCATCTGAAGATGACACTAAACCAGCAAAAAGCAGCAGGCATATTTTGATTTAAATAAAAGTGTTTAAATATCATGAACTAATCTAGAAAAAAGGATGTTTCAGTGCAACATCTACTCTTGCTTAAGTAGGCAAGATCGAAAGAAACTGAGAAACTCAAGATCACAGGACCTTGCCCAGACAGTCATGCCCCAAGAGCCATCCACACTGGCAGTAATAATTAGAAGCAAGTAGAAAATGCAACACTATTATATTTTTCCATGTTTCATCAAAAAAGTGAAAAATGGAGCCCAATGCCAACCATTCTTAATATCTGAATATCTCAAACACCTTGAAGTGCATTTGCATGACTGGAAAACGGTGCCACAGGATAGGAAGTGTAAGTATTGCTTAAGATACTTGACATTAGATTGAACACTGACCTATGAATTATTTAAGAATAATTTCACCTCTCTTGCCATAACCCTGAAATCTGTGGTAGATAAGCACTCAGCTCAGAGGGCCCTGAAATGAAATAAATTATGCAACTTCTTGTTGATTGTGTCTGGAAAACTGGTATGTATGTACTTTCCCTTCCAATCCCTTGAGGGATAAGAAACAAAACCTATTAGAGATCCTTGACAAGAGATTAAATGCTGGTCTATGAGAGAGCTCAGATTAATTTCACCAATTTTGCCATAACACTGCAAGATATACTACACAAGCACCTAGCTTAGGAAACCCTGAACTGAGATAAATTGAGCAAGTCCTGGATAATCACCTTCAGATAACTGGTTAATTATGCAGACACTTCATCCTCCCATCATTTTTCTCAGGCACTAAATAGCATTAGTCAAGAACACCTATGCATATATATCTAGTTAGTAATTTTTTAATGTAAAAAAAAAAAAAAGCTGTGCTTCTTCCAGAGACAACAACTGAGAAGAAAGGTTCAGTACGAAGAAGAATGCAAAACAGAACAACTCACAAAAAAAATTCTTCTCAATGAGATACAATATAAAAACTCAAAATGCCCCCAAATATGCCCAAAATAACAACAGTATAAAGATGTTACACTGTGAATAACTGGGAAATTTTTGTTCAGATCATACTGTTTACCTGTTTATCCTTGTGTATACAAATCCAGCATTTGAACAAGTGTCAGAAGTAGAGTTTAGGACTTATTTCTCTATGTTATTTTCCCACCTTCTTTATTCTGCAAGGTTATAATTGGCAAAGTTCTTCATTTAGGAAAAAAACTAAATCTATGTATTAAAAAAAAACAAAACCCTGCACACCCAGTTTAACAAAGGATATTTATTAGGCTTACACCTATGTTTTTCCTTCTCTAACAAGATTAGAACACTTCACTACACGATCACCAGAACAATTTCAATGAATTATCAGTCAATTTGACTATCTCCAGATCTGTGCTAGGCAGGCAAGTAGATTTCTCCAACAAGACTGAAATAGAAACTGGACCCAAAAAAAATCACTTAATTTCTCTAAAACCTAAAAAAAAAACCCCTAGTCTGACATCTACAGATTCCTCCAAAAGACAAAGAAAGAAAATTTTTATTCTGTGGTCAAAGATACAGAATGATTCTGTAACACACAGAAGGACAGTTCAAAGTGCAAACCCAGGGAAATTTAAATTTTACTCTCAGTTCTACACCCCATCCTGTTAGACCTAAGTGGATATTTATATTTCAATCAATCTTCAATTATACCATTGATACCTCACAACCTATATCCTAATTATTACAATTTATATCAGTAAAGTCACAAGAAAGAACATAGGTTCCTAACAGATTTCACACATGCAAAAATCCATCCTTCTTACAGAGAGACCTATAGCTGCTGTTTAAAGCACTGAATCTAGCTCAGAACTAAGGTTACCTCTTCAGAGGATGGAGGAGATGGAAATGCAGCTCTTTTCTGCACACAGGACGTGGCTCCTAAAGCTACCAATGTTGTCATTATCAGGTGGAACTGAATTTGGTTATCCCTGGCTGTAAGTCCCACACCAAGCATGGATATATACAGCAGAAAGAGTTCAAAGCATGAGCTAACTTGCAGAGAAAATTTTCTCAATTTTAAGTATAGCAGACATAACACTGTGTCTGGAAAAACTGTTCTACCAGTAACTGAGCTATGGTATAATAACAAATTTCTCTTTTCCCCGGTAATTTCTTATTATTCAGATCTGCTTTATACAGTATTGCTGTTGAAAACAGGGTACCAAGAGCAAATCTAGATTCTTCAGCCTAGAATTCATCATGGCAGCAAAACAGATGCTGGGGATGTTTCAGGTAGTTGCAAGATGCATATATATCTCTTTCTTTTAATTTTTAAAGCAGAAAACATTGCTGTCCTTTCTGTTAGAAGGGTGGCTTTTAATCAAGTTCTTGATGCATCTCTGCTAAAGCAGTCTTTCCTACTTCCTATGCTATCTGCCATTAACCATTTACAATATGAGGAAAAGCTAGCAAGGAGTTTAGGACTAGAAATAAAGATGGGGTTAGAATTCATTTTCTTTAAATTGTTCTGTGGCTCACGAAAGACCATCTCTCTGTGCTATGTACACTAGGAGTGCCTAACAAAGCATACAGAATAATAAAAAATCTGTCTGTAGCCACTGGTATCTGTGTGGTCGGGTTTGCTATTATTTGTATTACTTTTGTCAACAACAGTAAAGAGAGCTTACTCTTTCTAAAAGGATTAGGAAGACAAGTGTGGTTTGCAGCTCTATGAGAGCTTGTTAAGTCTAGACACACTGACAGACACTTGTAGTTTATACTCAGATGTCACCTTTAAGATTCCACCAGGAACAAGAGTGGAAGGCTTCACTTCTGAAGCAGTCAATGGCTAATGCCACATTTCCAAAGGGGGAAGAGATTTCATTTTTTTCTGAGGAACAGACAAAGACCACAGTGGTGGACATGCCATAAAAACATGACTGACACTGAACTGAAAAAGACAATAAGACAATGTATTACTTAGGTATAAGTACCTGCTTTCATGTGCAAATGCTGGACATTATTTGGGGGAATCTGCGCACAGCTCATTAGCATGATTTATACATCATTAAATAAACAAGAAAAATAACAAAACCAGTCTCTTTCCAAAACATAGAGGATATATAAAAATGTTAAAAGGAGCAGTTTAGACTTTTTAGCTCTGTTTGTTTCGTCAGAGTAACTTCTAGCAACATCTCTGAAAAAAAAGTTGAATTCTAGAGAAGACATTCACCAAATTCTAATGACTTTTGTTTAAAAAGAGATTATTCTAGTTTTACTTTTTAAAATGTATTTCCACTTCCTGCTTCTCTTCTAGGTGGACACTGAAATACTCTAAAATGGAGACATAAGGCTATTTTTTCTCTTAAGGCGTTGGTGAAAAGTGCTAGATGAAATATAGAAATACAGTTCGTTTTTACGTAGGCAACTGATCTCATGTATTATTTACACAGCAGATGAAAACAAGGGTGGAAACTAAAACTGCATTTGCAAATGTGAATATCAAATAACTGAAGAACTACCTGGATAAATACAGATGCACTATTCTCAAAGGCACAGACAGCTACCAGAATACATATTGGCAGGAAGACAGTTCATCTGAGGAATTCTGTAGTACCTAATGCAGGAGAAAAGATGAAGGTCCCATGTCCTCTTAAGGGAAATCTCAGGGGTTGGAAGGTATAGATGTAAATCAGCTTGTCAATAAAACACAATAACATGAATCAAAGATGTACTATTCACTAGTCACATCTCAAATTCTAGATTTGTTGGACAATGTCTGCATGTGTATCTTCTGAGGCAAACTATTGTTCTCAACATTAAATTCACAAATCACAACCGACAACAAACTTGTAATGCATAAGCCAACACCTCCTCATGAAAACATCCCCATTTCTGATATGACTAAGCACTAATAATTTTCTTCCAAACACTCTTCCATTTCTTGGGAACAGGCCCCTGGCTAGAGCACAATAGGCATATACTTTAATAATCTCTTGATTACCTGGAGACAGCCTGGAACACCTAATAAATCTGTCTATTTTTCAAGTGGAGTGGGATTGATTTCCCCAGGGTTTCTTTGTCAGTTCCATTTTAGTACTTAATATGAAGAGAAAATTCTCAGAGAAGGTCAAATCTGACATGAAAAACTAGAAGGAGTTCACACTGATGAAGACTTTTGCTACATTTAAAATAAATGTCCACTTGCTTTTTCTTAGGCCCTATCTTCAGTCAATCTTTATTTAATAATGTATATGCTTCATAGCTTGCAAAAAGTGCAATCACAGCTTGGCAATGTGCTCAAATAACCAGAAGTTTCAACACTGGAATAGCAATCAAGTGAAAAATGGGGTGGTTTTTTCCTACCACTTTGTTATCAGTAAATAGTCAAAGGTATTTACCACAACCGTGACTTCTTACTGCACATAATTAGTTGAAATGACAAGTCTAAGTAAAAATTTGACACATACTGATAATTTTAATCCTCAATTGTTTCATCAAGTCAATTTATTCAATAGGTTTTCTATTCTGTATATGTTCTATTTTCATGTCAATCTTCAACAGTATAAACAAATGCTATATATTGACTTACAGAGAAGTTTAATACTTGGTAACAAACAGCATAAAAATGTCTTGTTCTAAGCCTCTTTGTTCTCTAATTTAGGATCCAAATTTGATATAAACTTGTACCAGATTTCTCCTCTTACTCTAGCAATGACAGTTTAAAATACTTTGGTTTTTGAAGAATATTAAAAACTATAGACAAAAGAACATTAAATCTTACAAAGGTAAGAAAATAGCGCTAAAGATACTGCAAACATTTAATAGATGTAGCCAGGTTATTAAGATGTAGATAATTACATTTAATATGAATGAATGCAATTATACATATTCATTTTTATTTCCCTGCAGTGAATATTTACCTCAAAGTTTAAACTGCTCTTTAAAGTTTTAATGCAACTCTTTCAAATCTTTTCAATATATTTCTGCACAGCTAAAATACAGAAATCTTACAGTTTTAAGAAACTGCATTTTTCATACTTCTCAATAAAGCTCAGCAACATTGGCAGTGCTGTATATGGTGTTGAATCAAGCATCAAGCTTTTATGACAGTGTTTACATTTCACCTACTTTCTTCCAAGTTACAGGGTCAGATCCTGCAAAATTTTATTCTTGCAAATACTGGACAAGACCAGATTTGTCAATTTCTTTGAATATAGTCATGTGTGAGAATTTCTTACATAAGATTTTTTTCTTGTTTAATTTACACTGGACAGTGCTATAAAAAGCAAAAGAAATCAAGCTCAAGTTCTTTTACACTTTACTTTTGAAAGGAAGTAAAGAACAAAGTGTATTTTACCTGAGTCTCCACACCTTGCTCAAGCAACCTTTTAGCCTGGTTTTCCACCTCAAGACGAGCTCTTGCAATAAAAAGCAGATCATTTTCAATTACTTCTATTCCAGACAGATCTATCCCTTGAGAAAGATAATCTATAAAAGCAACAAAACATTTTAAGCATGACACAGGATAATGGAACATTTTAAGCATGTTAAAACATTTCAAAGTTACAGTCAGTTCCAAGGGATGTTTTTGTATACAACACTTGACAATACAGTACATCAAAGTAATGTCTTATACTAGAAAAACTGAAAATCAGAGTTTTATTACTTAAGAAAACCTGGATATTAAATACATTGAATTTACTTCAACAAACTTCTCTAGACCCAGAGACTGCTGAAGAGGTGTAAAACCTGAGTTCTAGGAACTGCAGAATCAAAATCACAGGCCAAAAAGGGGCAAGAAGTCGTATCTTTGTCCCAAAGAATTAACTAAATCATTAAACTTGTCTAACCAGATGTTCAAATAAGCATAATTTGCTCTAAGATCTGAAATTAAAGATGCAATAAAAGGCTCAAATTATACTTCATATATTTAAACTGCACTACCAAACATTTTGGATCAAACATAAAAGAATGTTAAGAAAAGAAAAGAAAATTTTTTTTTTCCTTTTTAATCACAGAATCATCACGAAAATTATTACCATTGTGGAAACCACCATCAGCCAGGTAGCTACAGATTACTGGGCTGGACTGGCAACTGCAGCAATAAAATCTATTCAAATTCAACTTTTCTCAATGATTTTTTTCTCCTTATTTTATCTTTCTCAATTTAAATTAATCCAATTTCCCATGACCAGGTAGCCTAGAACTTCAGACTACTACTTATCTCCAACATAATGTAGGACTACTCTCATTTACACAGTTTTCAACAATTTGCTTAATCAAGCAGGTTTTCCACTGCTTTTTTGGAAAGATCAAATAAAACTAACGAAATAATGGCCAAGGCATTTCACGCAGTATCAGGTACTTCCTTCATAAGATGATGTTCCACTATTTCCATTTATAACCAGTTCTCTACAACTTCCTAATAAAGTTATCTCCCTTTTAGTCCTCACAGTAAGTTTACTAAGGCACAGACTCACACATTGTAACTAAGCTAACTGAACTTTTAAATCTTTGCCAAACAACCTTCCACTTTAGTAGCCATTTATTTTTGTTTATTCACAATAAACTAATCTAATTCTCAGATTAATTTTATCAATCACATGTTCACAACTGAACACAAAGTTCCAAGTCAATCATTTCGCAGCTATGTAGAGAACATCCCTGTATCTGCACATGAAAAATACCATATAAGAAATCAAAACACAAAGCTTATTGCATAAAGCTTAGTAAAGGCATAAAGGAAATCATCTCTCTTAACCGTACAGTATGTCAAATAGATTTTAGTCTACTAAGAATAGGCCTGCAAATGCTTTTCCCTGTATGCATTTGTTTAAAAATAGATCAGAGGGGTCAAAGCTCAGCTGAGCAGCAGGACAGCACAGGCAATTCATGAAGCCCTGTGTGCTGATGTGTTTACAGAGTTGCTTTTGCCACGGGCTACAGCAGCCACACTTACCCCTTGTTTCCCAGCAACTTTCTGCTGTGACTAAGCTGCATCTCTACAGGTGGTCTGGCATATGAACCCATTAAAACTGATATTGAACTACCACAAGTTCCAATGAGCAAGTGTCTTGAATGTGAAGACTAATTTTCTGACCCCTCTCTTTTAGCTGCACAGGAAAAAATAGGAGGAAAGCACTATCACAGATTCAATCTACTGCGATAGGAAACTCTGAAGAAGTTTCTTGGCAACATGAGATTAAAAAAGGTGCAAATATTACCAAATATTTACATATACCACAAATACAAGAACTGCTGTGTAGTTCACTTATGGCATAAAGTCATATTCTGGAAGCCCAGGCTGCCTCAACAAAACAAAATTAAAATATGGTTATGATCTCCTAAATCCACAGAAAATCTGAGGAAGATGACTAAAAAAGATAACGTTTCTTCCTGCTGTGGCTTATCTCAAAATCTAAATTAAGTCACTTCAAGTGCTAAAATTCTAATCCTTCGGATGGTTTTAAGAAAAGAATAGGAAGACCATGCTGCTTTGGCTTCTCCAAATACCTCCATCTGTGTCTCAGACTGGCAGCCACCTCCTGCTAAACTGTTAAAATCTGCAGCTTTGTTCCAAATTTTCTGCAATCTTAACAAAATGTCTTGGGACAATGCATTTCAACAGGGCTTCAAAAGAGTGGACCTTTCTGTAGGTTCAGTGGCTAGCTGTAGATGCTCCTAGTTGCTATTCTAACATTAACCAAGCTCTAGCAATTACACAGTTTTCAAAAGAAAAGCAGTTCTCATAAGGACTGCAGGTCTATATCAGAAACACCTGCAAGTGCTTTCCTGCCATTCTTATGTGAGAGAAGAAGCTGTAACACAGGCAGTGTATGTGCCTTTTGATAGTTTTTGTCATCTAAGAAGACAACATAATACTAGAAATCTCTGTGTGTACTCTCAAAAGTGATGTTGCTATCACGGGCAGCAGGATGAAACCGAGCAGAAGGACAGTTGACATAAGAGCAGCCAGATCACACCCAAAATGCCTGTGCATTTAAGATCTGATTTATTTAAAATATTGCAGAGGAACTCACACATTCCAACTAGTCAATTTTAGTTAGTAAGGAAACCTCATCAAGTGAAACACAACAAAAATGCTATCAGTTATTAACTCAGGGAGCAGGAAATGTAGGATTTTGCTTCGGGCACTTACTCGTGCGATCATTATTCTATTTCTTGCCATGCACAGTCAGTCAATAACACTGTGGTTATGATCAGAGGTGAGTGGGACATGGGCTGTAAGGTACTTGTGTCTTCTTGTCAGGAATTAACCAAAAGCAATGGCTCACCCCTCAGCTAGCACAGACTCTGGGGACAGGTGTCCAGTTTAAAGCATGTCAGCTTTCCATCTGCTTTAACCTTTAAACTCTGGAGTAAAACTGTTACTGTTCTAACTCTAAAATTTAGTGGGTATGTATTTATAACTGACATCTCTCCCTTAAGAGATTTTTAAAACGCATATCTAACATTTTGTTACCTTTGGGAAGATTTGTGCTTTTAACAGATTAGCATCTGAATATCTTGTACCACCAAGTGCCAGGGCTGGAGCAGCCACCAAGGCATCGCCCTCTCAGCAGCACCACAGGCTGCTCCAGCCACTTCTCAGCACAGCCAGGGAGCAAATTACAGGAGGGAGCTGTAGTCCTATAACCATTCCTGTACCTCTCATCCCTCTGATAATTCTACCTCTTTATACAGGTTCATGAACATAGAGGCAAATCCTTAACTCTCTCACAGAGTGTTGGTATTGCTTCCTTTCTATCACACCCTATTAAGCTTGGAAAGCACAGCTGGAAATTACTTTTTAAGAACTTTAAATACAGACTGCCTGCTGAATTATTTTCTTGAACAAAAATATTGTATGTCAAGGCAGAATACACAAAAATCTAGGAATAAGTGACATATATAAACTACTTCAGCCTACCAAAGGATTAGAACTCTGTATTTTTTAATAAAACAAATATTTTTGTCACTACCATTCTAAATTTTCTTGATTTACTAAACCTGAACAAATTTTCTAATCTACTGGTTGAGGTTCTCCTTGAAAATGCATTTTTTAAACCGATATTTTCCAGATAGTTATGTAAGAGGAGTTTCATAGACAAAGACAAATCCAATATGCAGATAGTACATGAGGCAGAAAAACAGTACTTTGAGCAACACAGTTAGCTTTCCTTAATCTAAATGACTCATCAACACAGATTCTTTCTAATATGTGATCTCATTTTTAAACCTCAAATATTCTTTGTGATAATACAGAATCAAGTTAAGAAATTGAAAATTTCTGTAAGCATTAAAATATGTTTTGGAACAGAGATAACTATGAAGCTAGCATCCTTATGAGCTCCACAAAAACTGTATTATGCTCTTTATACAGATTGAATGGATTCTGAGCTTTTGCTAGAAATTAGAGAGTCAACAGAAGTCTACTGAGAACAATCAGGTGCACTAACAAAGAGGAAAACAGAAGACAGTAATAAACCAATGTGATTAAGCTGCATCACTCAAGAGGCTACTTGAGTCAAAAGAGAAACCCTTCTGTGCTCTGAGAACTAACCTCAGTGACACTAATAAAGAGGGGGAAAAAAGGAAATTAGAACACCTGAAGTGGATTCCCCAGGAGCAAACACCTAAGATCTGCAGACACATAACTCCCTCAAATGCAAGAATCCAATGACAAATTAAGAGGTGTTCCATGGGAAATTGGGAAGGGGGGGGGAGGGTATTAATGGAAAATAACCCGTTCCTGAAAATTTAAATAAAATCATAGAATGATAAAATCACAGATCTTTGTTTTCCTGTTTGAGGAAGATTTGAGGTTTATTTCTCTTGCATTGGTCATTTGTTTTACTTGGTTCTGCAGTCTTAGTTGCAGATAATGTTGGTGATACCTATACCCTAAGAAGATACTGCTATTTTTCTATAGTAAAGAAAAATTACAATTTTTGAAGAAAATACTAATTTGAATTCCAAAAAGTCAACAGGTCTAAATTGATACCCAAGAGTTCTGCTGAGATTTAAGTATGCAGAAGATGAGAGGCTACATGATTTATCAAGAACTACTACTGCATTGGTAGAAGATGTTCATGAAACTGAACCTAAACTGCTATTGGCAATATTTGTTTCTGTTATTTTCCACGGTCTTAATGGAAGTGTTAGTTACAGCAGTAGCTACTGAACAGGAAGGACAGCCTGTTTGCCTTACTTGTGTCTGAACCAACAACCCAGGATACTGCTCAGCCTGAATATGTCAATTGGTTTGTTTTTGTCAATGCAGCTAATTTAAAACCAAAGCCCTGAGAAGAGAGCCTGAGATTCCAATACCTCAGCAGAAGACCAAAGTTCACTCTTTGGTGAAAGCAACCTAGGGTTTTACACTATACCTCTAGTCTCCAGGTGGAATAGGCAAACACCCTACCTTAAAGAACAATAGTCTGCTGCTTGGAGACACTTAAATTTGCCATGCAATTGATGCATAGAGCAGGTAGGGAATAGCCAAAGCAGGCAAACTGCTAAGTGTTCAAATTGTAAGCTGGTGCCTCCAAAAAAGAACCTTTGTTCATGTTCTGTTTTAACCAGACTAATTCTCCACTTAGTCTGAAATGACTGCCCCACACTCTGCACCAGGCACCAAAGTACTTGCTGAAGCAAGCCTTTATATTAAGCCTTTAAATCAAATGAAAGGGATTCCACCACTGGTACTATTAAACAACATCTTACAGCTATCTTATGCAACTTGAGCTCTTCAGAAAAAGATGTTCATTCCTATCAAAACTGCATAGATTGCAATGCCTTGTAGTGTTCAAAATAAGAATGCAATTGCTCTATACTAGGTGTAATATGCAATGTCATATATTTTTATTAGACTTTAAAATTTATTAATTCTGAATATTGAATTATTAATTTTGAAATTTTTTTATGCTGGTATTATTAATTCATTATTAAAGAGGAAGAAAAAATTTGTTTTACTAAAATCCCAGTTAGTTACAAAACTCTTGGTATCTTTCCTTCCCTTTCCTATATGGCAAAATTCCTGCAAACATTCCTTCAGTGAAACAACAGAGAATAAAATCTGTCTCTGTTACTAGAGTGCCATTAAGTTCCTATGAAATCTGGTCCTTATTTAAGCAATTTCTAACATCTTAAAAATTAACTACTTGTATGCGTAATACATAAGATTTCAGTTTTTAGCTGTTTGAGCAACATTAAGTGAGTCAAAACTGTCCTGACGGAGACAGAAACGGAGGGGGGCCCCTTGGCTCTGTATTTCTGTTTGTTTTCTCAGACAGCACATTAACACACTCTTTCTGTTTAAGTCCAGAAAAGGAAATATTAGACAACCAGGAATAGTTTCTGATAGACGTCCCTAGTGAAGGGGAACATGAAAAATAAAAACAGAGCAAAGCACTTCTCAAGTATTCATTTCACTTGGTTTCAATTGAAAGAAGTCAGGTCAACAGTACCAAAACCAAACTGGTGGAAAGCATACAAGTGTAACAAAGCAAAACTTGAACTGCTTATTTAAACACAGACAATTATCTTGTACTATAAAACAGATCTGTCATATATGTTATATTATTATAGAATGGTTTGGTCAGAAGGGGCCTTTAAAGAAAATGTAGTCCAACCCCTCTGCACGGGCAGGGGCACCTTCCATGACATCATGTTGCCCAAAGCCCTATTCAACCTGACCTTGAACATTTCCAATGACAGAGCATCACCTTAATTTTACTTCAGAAAAAAACCTGAAAATTAAACACGCTAATTCAGAGACCGTGTATGTATGAAAATATTCAACATTTTCTAGCATGTTAAAACAAAGGGGAAAGTTTCAAGTGTAAAGGCAGGTTGGAATAAGAAAGAATGGCCTGTCATCCTGCAATTTCGAGCAGCTTTGTTTCCTCCAAAAGATTGTTCCTGATTTTTTTTATAGAATATGGTTTAAGTTAAAATATTTAGTAGTGCTTTAATAATCATCTATGTCCAATCCTATCTACAGAGGAAGCCTGCTGCTTGTCTCCAGACTGCATGCAAAAATATAAAAAAACACACCCTGAATTGAGAACAATTATGGGGGAGCAGTGAGGAAGACTGACTAGCTATTTTTAAATTAAATTAAAGCTGCATTTAAGTTGTCTTGATGGAAGAGTTAATTCCTCCTGCTCTCTGGGCTTGAAATCAGATGCCACACAGGATCTGGAACTGATGGAAATGAGTTTGATATCTATTTTTATCATCACTGACTTAACAATGAGCACCAAATTTTGGAGACATTCCTGTGAAAATGCCATGATTCAGAAAATAGCTTAAGACACCAAGACAAACACTACTTAGGTCTAATCACAAGTTATACCACACAACTCCCACACTCACTTAGGCCTAAAGCAAGAATTGTTGAACTCCTTTAAGGTTCCCCCTCCCACGCACCATTAGATCTCCCCCATCCCTCCCCCTCACCCTTGAATACAGACTCACAACCTTACTTCACCACGACCTACTAAACCTGCAGCTTTCTACTGTGCCCTCCTCTGCCTGGACTGCCAGCTCCAAGGGGAGCAGGCAGCAACCCCACATCCAGCTGGTGGCTGCTAAATGCCACTGTTAGTAACCTGGGTGACAGGACACAACCCTCTGTGAGCTCTTGGGTGACAGCAATTTGAGGAAGTGCTCAGTACCCTGGAGAGCACGGCTGCCATTCTGAAGAACCTTAGCAACCTTGAGATAAGGACAGAAAAAAACATTATGAAGTTCAACAAAAGTGAGTTGAGCCCTGTTCACTTGGGATGGCACAGCCCTGTCCACACAAGTGAGTTGGGTGCTTACTGGCTGGAAAGAAGCTTTCAGAAACAGACCCAGTGGACAGAAGTTTTAACTTAAACCAGCGGTACATCCTTGTGGCAGAGGCAGCCAGCTGTGACAGGACACGGGTGTACCCAGGAGGTTGAGGGAAGTCATTATTCTTATTATTTGGTGCTTGTAAGGCCACTGTACTCCATGCCTCCCAGTAAAAGAGAGACACTGACAAATGAGTCCAATAGGGAACCACCACGACAGGGGACTGAAGCATGTGAGTGTGAGAGGCTGAGAGAACTGAGTCTATTAACCTTGAAAAGAGATGGTTAAGAAGAGATCTAACTGCATCTTCTGCTATCTGACAGACAGACCTTTCTCAGAGGTGCACACAGATAGGACAAGAGGCAAGAGACACAAGCTACAGCATGGAAAATTCTAGTTAGACATGGGGCGAGAATCTGTACTTATGGTTCCATACACCTTACTCATGGAGGATATTAACCAGCAGGAATGCACACATTGTATTTTAATATAATTAAAACTGATAAACTGTGAAACATTAGGATCTAGAACTCTAAAAATCACCTTAAGCTTCTTAAGTCTTCCCTCAAAACAGGCTGAATTGAGAAAACTTCCTCAAGAGCCCCCAAAACATTTTTAGTAACTAAAACTGCATTTTTTTCTAAATTCTCTGTGATAAATACTCACAAAGAACTGTAACATTCATGCCATTCATCAATAGTACTTGGGTGGAGCTGAAATCAATTTCACTCCAAGTATTCGATCTGAGATACGGCCTAGAAGTCAGAAAATATTCAAAAGAAAATTTCTTACACCATGGCCATAAATTACAAGCATAATCCAAGTCTGTAAGATGAAACAAAAGTTATAATCATGGAAACAAACCCAGTACCTATAGAACTTACAAAGTCCACATTTTATTCTGACAATTAAGACTGTTCTTTAAAAATCAACAGAAAAAAACCACTTCTCCACAATAAAATCATTCAAGTTTAATTTAGACACTGCACGGATAAGGAACTGCTCTTCCGATGTACGTGGACTTTCAAAATCAAATTTATTCTGGCAGCAAAGCAATAATACCTCTACAAGTCAATACTCCTCTTGGGCTTTTTTTGGAGCAAAGTAAAAATAAAATATATTGCCAGTAAAAATCTAGTTGTCCTATTTCGGTTTTGAACAGACTTCATAGCACAGATGCCAAGCAAATGTACAGCATGTGTGAAAGAGATGAAAACAGAAAGGGGGACAGAAAGGTATTATATGGAAAAGGAGAGAGATGTAGCCCAAATGCGGCATTACAGAAGGACAGAACTTCAGCTTTGAAAGAGTTGAGAAAAACAGAATACTTAAAAATAACAGACAGAAAAAGATGAAGGAATGTAGTGAAAAGATACAAATACAGATAAGTTCCTACAGTTTGGTTCTATTAACCTGTAAGAGTAATTTAGTGCCATCATATGCCTTCCACCTGGACAAGGTCCTTCCCTCCTCCACTTAAGCCCACAGCTTTGCACTGCTTGTTCACTACCAATGCTCATTTCTGTTCATATTTCAGGAGAGCATCCAAAACTGGAAAATAAAGAGGTGAATAAAACTTGTTTTAATAAATTTCATGCAGACAGTAATCAGGAACTTTACTGTCTTGAAAATAGTTCTTGAAATCTCAAGAAGTGAACAATAAGCAGTCCTTGAAATGGACCATCATATCACTATATAAAATGAAGCAGGATGAAAAGAATGTACTCTCATATTTACCAGAGATAATTGCACTGAAAATATATTGCAACTGCACCATAAACCCATGTAAAAGAATTATGCCCTCCCAAATGGAGTGGATGAAGTAAACCATCTCTTTCCTGAACTAGGAAACTGAGATAAAGACTCATCTAAATGAAGGTATTTAACTTTGGCTGTCTTTTGTTTGCCTAAGTTAGCATCGTAACTAAAGTCACAAAAGCCAGCAAAATAGTTATGAGCAGAGAGATGCAAAATATGACCTAAATATACATGGTGGCCTGAAAAGACCAGTCTTTTTGGCAGCTTTTACATATTATTAATATGTTATCATTCAACAGCTAAGTAGAATTCCTCAATATAGAGCATTATGTAAACATGCAATGATTCAGTTTCCATCAGTACCATCCCATGTTGCAATAGACCATGTAATGATAAAAGAAAATGAAGGAAAATTATGATGTGTCTCAAGAATCTTAGTCAAAAATAACTTCTTTCCAACATCCCACCAGTTGCTGAGAAGGCAAAGATGGCTGACTCTTCGCTGAATCACTGCCTTCAAAGGAGGGCAGGGGAGATTTTGGTTCATTTGTGAGTTTAATTAATGATGTCGATGGTTATTGACCTAATTTTTGAATACTTTACACCTGGATAAAGGTATACATGGACAGCTACAGATTTACAGGTTTACAAGTCTACAATTAACATCCCAAACTAGCTAGTTTGCACTTAATTTTTTCTTTTTGGTGAGATATATCCTACATTTTTTGAGTTTGTATCATTATTTTTGCACTAATATGTGCATTCAAAAATGTAGATTGCCCATGAGAGAACACAGGTAGTTTCTAACATACACTTGTAAGTGCCAGGAGGTACTCTAGGATCAGTAGTGCTACAGTGCTATATAATCGCAGTAATACAAAAAATCATGCTATCTTGGCCCCTGCACAGGAGGGAATACTAATTTTTTTCTTTACAACATATATATAAGCCACAAATATTTCTTTCATATTCCTCTCTCCTTATGGGTCTCTCCTGCCTCTTTTCAACACCCGCCATTCACCCTTTCATACTTACACCTTCAGGAAAACACTTCTGCAAAAGAACTGTGTTTTCTTTAGTAACAGCTATGTTAACTCCCTCGGTACTCTAGAATATATGTAATTTTTGTCTTCAATAAATGCATATTTAATTCCTCCCACCTCTCACTTGGCATATCATCAATAAATTCCTGCAACTGACTGCAGATTTACCTGTTTCTATCATCTTTAGAGTCAACAGATGTTGCATAGGTTATAAATCACACAGGTTTTATGTACCTCAGATACTCTGTAGGAGAACAAAGTGAACCTTCTGTTATACAGTGTTTCTGTAGACAACTTGAACATAACTGCAAAATTTTAAAACCTCTAGAAATATATCTTATCTCCTACAGCAGTCTTTTTGAAATTTAGAGATCGACCTATGGCAGAAATCTGCCCAGTCTGCCAGAATTCTTGCCAATTCTTCTAGCAATAATAAAACTTAGCAACGGTACTAAAAAAATAGGCAAGAAAAGAATGTTGTTTGAAAAGCAAACTGAACCTAAACAGTGTTCATATTCCAAACACTTGCATTTGAAGTTACCCTGCACAGATGCCTGTCTTTTGACCTTTCAACTGGAATAGTATTTAACTACAACGCAGACTGAGAAGAGTTGCCTCTGGTGGTTCTTTAATACTTTCTATTTTGTACAATTTAGATAGTGAAATTGAAAAAATAAGTTTTAAAACCTTTCTTGTCCCCTCTACAACATTCATTGCAGTTTGATAAAAAAAGCTATCTAGATACAAATTTATCAACTATTACTCTCACCCTTAGCACTTACTGTAAGGTTTAGTTGTAGCTGCACTAACAAGAGCACAAGGAAGCAGAAGGAATTGTCACATCCCTCCCAACCTACCCCACACAAGCTGCTTCATAGCGCTGCCCAAAGCCTCCAAGCCTGACACATCACATGTGGCCACATGACACATCATGGCCCAGCTACGAACACCAGTGGAAGGGAATTAGAGCAGCCTGCCTGCACAGCAGCAGCTCCTCAAACACAGAACATAGGGCAACAAGCACCTACAGCTTGTTGGACTCCAGGACTGACTTTACTCAGCTCTGGCACATACTTTTTCCGCTACCTGTAGAAGTTCTTTGGCAACCTAGAAGAATAGTATGATCCATCACTATTAGTCAGATCTTTCATGCACACTGACCATGATTTTCTACAAAAAACACAGTGTTAAAGTCAGGAAGCACATGCATATATGAAGATTGAAAATTACTGTGGATTAAGATTTTACAAAAATGTACTTGTCTTCTCAAAATTACTAAATATCAGCGTAAACAGAAAGAGAAGCCATTGTTTTTATTCTATTATTTCAAAATGGATAAAAACAAAAGTAAAGTCTTCACAAATAGAGTACAGATGACACAATTTGAGTTCTACTATCATTAATGTCACAGAGAAACAAAATTAAAAATCAGTATCTATTGTAGCCGAGTTCAAAGTAATGAGCTAAATGCTAAAAATATAAATCCTTTTTTTTTAAAGTTTGCATATCCAAGGAAGCAAACAATAGGTTCAGGCAAGTCTTTCAGTCATTAAAGGCACAAATTGTTAACAGATGGGTGAAAACATTTAATTTAGCAAGTAACTGTTATTAAATAAATAATGCCGATATTTCCTTCATAGAATTTCATAATTATCTATGAGCCAATTATTATTACCTACATCTGTCAGCCAATTTTATGTAGTAATTAACACAACAGAGCTGAATGGACAAAAAAATATGCTGCTTGAAGAATAAAATATGTTTAGCAAATTAATACTTAAAAATAAAATTGAGAAAGCATACAGATGCATTGTGTACTCATATGATTCTATCACAATTTTTATTACAGTTCTAATTCTAAATAATACTTAATCTGATAACAGATTTTTCTCAAGCCTTACAAAGCATGATTTGTGAAATTTACTGCTGATAGTTATGAATAATTTCAAGATCAGGAAAGAAACAGAATATTTTCTATAAAGAAACACTAATACTGTTTAAATTAAACATATTTTCCTTCAGGAGGAAAAAAAAAACCAAAAAAAAACCCCCAAAAACAAAACCAACCAGTTAAAACCCAATTTCTCAAAAGCATATAGTGAACTGTCTAATAGGAACCCAATCCTGAAGAAATTATTGCACTGCATCACAATTAAGATTCACAGTTTTTCAACATCCAGAAACTGCATTTTCCCAAGCAAAACAAACAAAAAAACCAAAACCTGAAAATGACTATAGCAGAAAATTAAATGAATATTACCAAGGGTCTTCAAAATTAATGATATTGATACATACAAAATTATTTATCACCGAAACACTGAAAATCAAAAAGCAGCAGCAGTGCAGAGTCTTGACTGGAATCATGACAACACATGCAATTCTAATATGTAAAATTTACTACTGTCAAAAATGTATCTCTGGGATATCTCAGCAAGCAGTATATAATCTCTATCAACAGATCCTAAGAGATAAGCTGCTAGACAAGCCCTGGTCTTGGCTATTAGGTTCCATGACTTGATTTTACCCTCAGGTTAGCCAAGCTCCTGCCAAGCTCCAAGCTCCTTCCAACATGGGGTGCTGAGCCCAGTGCGTGAACAACTTGGAAAGCAGAAGCTCCACAGAGCAACAGTTTATGGTTTAGAAATATTATGAGCAGTAAGTATTGTGAGTACTGCTATGTTCAATAATCCTCACTTTCTGTTTCTTTACCATTAACTATAAAATTACTCCTGGAACTCAGGGAAACATTTAGCAGTCACTGCTTCCCATGGCAACTGAACCATGGGGCAGCAACTCTGGGCTGTGAACCTGCCACCTGGCAGTTTTATTCAGTGTTTTTTTGGGCTTATAATGGAAGAGGNGTGAGACAAGAGAGACTCTTCTTCCAATTGGACTGATGAAAGCCTATTTCAAGAGTGGTAAATTGACATGGGGTTTTCTAAGTTTGTTTCTCTGTGTTGTTGGTGAGAAGGATGGTGGTAAAGGAAGATAAATGAGGTGGGAGAAAGGAACCATCATGGGTGAGGGGCTGGGGGGAGGAAGAAGAAACCACCTGGGGGTTGATTTTGATTCTGTTGTCTTTTGTTAATAAACTATTTTTATCTTTAAAGTTTAGGCCTGTTTTGCATTTCTCTTAATCCTTATTCTCATAAAATCACTACGCTACACTCTCGCCTGGTGTGAGCAGGCGAGCAGGTGAATGTGAAACCGCTACATTAAATGGTGTTTCTGCCCGGTTTCGAACAAACCCATGACACTGTCAAAAATGTATCTCTGGGATATCTCAGCAAGCAGTATATAATCTCTATCAACAGATCCTAAGAGATAAGCTGCTAGACAAGCCCTGGTCTTGGCTATTAGGTTCCATGACTTGATTTTACCCTCAGGTTAGCCAAGCTCCTGCCAAGCTCCAAGCTCCTTCCAACATGGGGTGCTGAGCCCAGTGCGTGAACAACTTGGAAAGCAGAAGCTCCATGGAGCAACAGTTTATGGTTTAGCAATATTATGAGCAGCAAGTATTGTGAGTACTGCTATGTTCAATAATCCTCACTTTCTGTTTCTTTACCATTAACTATAAAATTACTCCTGGAACTCAGGGAAACATTTAGCAGTCACTGCTTCCCATGGCAACTGAACCATGGGGCAGCAACTCTGGGCTGTGAACCTGCCACCTGGCAGTTTTATTCAGTGTTTTTTTGGGCTTATAATGGAAGAGGCTGACTGTTCATTGTGCCCCTTTGCCCGTCCTACAGCATTCATGATTCCATGTACCTCCATCATAATTGCCCCTCAGCTATTTTAAACTCCTTTATAGGTGGTGGCCACTGACAGCTGACTGACATCTCCACCCTCACCCTATCCCAGGAGCGTTTGCCATGTATTCCTTCATTGGATAATCTTGGAGGTAGCAAGTCATGGATTTACCTAACACTACATAACTATGTCTCTAGCACAAGAATCCCAACAGAGAGTTACTGATGGATGGCAGCCACACTCCCTAACTACAGCAGAGCCAGCACAGTGCTGAGCCTGAGCCTGACCCCTCTGGGTACTTAATGACTGTAAACACCATGCAACAAAAGAAGTTGTAAGTTCTACCAACTGAGAAAAACAATAAGTCCATGACCATTCTATCAAGTAAAACTTTTGAGTCACTCAATTTATTTTATGACCTTCTTTGCTGTTTTCTTTGCGAACTAAGTACATGAAAAAGGCTGTCTTGGTACTTGCATCACAGCAGACCTGCAGCATGGCAGAATGGACAGAGCTCGGTGACAGCCACCACAAATTGCTGCTTACAGCAGGACTTCTCCCACCATGTGAACCTTATTACATTACTACTTTACAGCTCTTTCTGTTTTCTGATCCAATTAAAGTCATGGCAAGTAATTAAAAAGGCAGGATTAGCTGACTGCATTTCAGGAGACATTACACAGATCATATTTGTAAATAAAGTGGCTTTTTAGGACTGGTTGAAGTAGAGGATCCTGGCAGAGGCTCGTGTTAGCAGTGACTTCTGAGAGGCAGCCACCCATCAGATCAGCAGCCCGGGGTGCTCCTGTGATGGCCAGCACAGCCACCAGCAGGCTGCTGGGACAGCTCCCATGGACCTCAGCTCCTTCACTCTCCAAAAGCAAGCACTGAAGGGGGAATAAAGTTCTAGGACTACAAAAGTGCAAGTACTCCAGGTTTAACAGAACTTCCATTTGATTTACACAAATGATCTAACAATGAAAAATGTAGTCTCTGCAGGGCACTGACTTTTTTAAAAATCCATGTATTTATGCTACCATAAATGAGAATTCAAAATTAAATGCATTTTATAAGACATTTCGGTAACTGCTTGGAAGCAGCTATTGCTTCCTATTTAAAGAAAAAATATATTTTGATTATGTTATATTATGTTATAAAATAATTTCAGAGGGAAAAACAAGTAAGGCCTATTTGTCACAAACTGGATGAAAACTGGACTTCAGAATGTCAAACCTTCCCAGAAAGCAACAATTCCAAGTTTCGTCTAACTCTCCTGAAGATTCATTTTCAACCACAAAGTTAATTATGTTTGATCTGAATTCAGTGTGCAGCGTTAGGGATCAAGGCAAATTGCTAGAGTAAGGGGAAACCAGACAGGTCTTCAAAGTCATTCTAGGTAAGACAGAGCACTCCTTAGGAGAATAAAGCTTCAATAATAAAATTTTGTATTTGATAACAGGAAATAGGAAAATAATTTCATTGGCTCATTTAGAGAATACCAGTTTTCCGTCATCTCATATGCAAGTACTGGCTTGTAAGAAGAAAGGAAAATAGAAGAAGGGCTGATGGGTGGGTATTTACAAATAATCACTCAAAGTTCATATGCTACAGGAAATGACAGAAAAAAAAAATCGTATGAAGTCTGTTGCAAGGGTAAAAATAAGTAGAACACAAATTTCATTTTAGAAATAGAACGAGGTGAAAAACCTGAAACTGAGTATCAAAAGCCCTGCAACAACTAAGATGGGGGCTGACAGAGGGAATAATTTAAAGTTAATAAAATACACAAACCACTGAAAGTACGTTTCTGAGAAAACAAAACACAGGAAAAGAAAAAAAAAATCTCCTTGGTTCTTGATAAAGCAGAACATTTCAGAATATTTCTCCATGCTTCATGTCTTAGGAGTCTAAGTATTTGCATGTATGTTCTTCATTCTACCTGCATTCTCCATGTAACCACTCATGCTTCTGGGGCTCCCTTTGCCCCAAGTAAAACTGGAAAATATGGTGCATAGTCAGGAAAGAGGAAGCAGAACATGGAGAGGGGGAGAGAGGGATCTAACCCCTCTTTCCTTCCCTAGAAAACAACAAAGAGAAGCATCATCAACAATAGAGTTAAGAGCTAAAAACTGAGTCAGCCCTCAAGAAACCTTAGCATAGTTCTGTTTAAAAATAATATTGGTACACATGTTTTACTGTTTCTCTATTCCTGAACTTCTACAGAACCCTTGCTCTGCACTCTCCAGGTTTTCAGAGTCCTGGAAACTAAATGGGATCTATAAAGTTTAGGTTCTCAAACTTTACCATGATAATAACACCTAAAAATGTGGAAATACATAAAAGTAGGATGAGATTTTTCAATCCTACATTGCCACAAGCTAGCAGTACAGTCATGGAGGCACAGTACTGACTTTCCCTTTCCAGAGAATATGCAGCAGCTGAGAGAGATCTTCAAAGGTATTTTTTGAAAAAATAGGGGGATGGTGTGAGGAGTCTGGGCCTGGTAGCAAAGGATGCTATAGTATGCCCACTTTCAAGTGACATGCTTTATGGAGAAAGGTTAAGGAGCTATTTTTCAGCTATACTTCTCTCACTGCCTCCTACTGAAAGTGATCATTGCTGGCTCCCCTCCAGCAAGGGCTTGAGAGGAATCAAACGATTCACTGGTGAGAACTGCACAGAGAGCCTGCAGGCAGAGGTAAGACACAGAGCATCTTAATGGGGAAAAAACTGCAGATCAGAGATTTCTCTCATGTAAGGGAAAACATACTGGAGACACTGAAAGGACTTGAGAATTACTGGACACTGGAGGGTTAAATTACAGGATTCTCCTATCCCCTTCCACACAGTGAGGACAGGAAAAAAAAACAAACAAACCGAATCTGCATATACCTTTTACCAGCATTCCACCAAACTGCAGATCCAAAAAACTTCCAAACACCTCTTGTCAAAAGGATTTTGCTTTGCAAATGTGTTTAGAAATTGATAACTACCTGACTCATCTCCACCACAGTAGAGTCATTTAATGATGTATTACTTGTCACCTGCTATCAATAGTGTCCTTTGAACCCAGTTTGAGACTACAGAGCACAATATAAATCTGCCACAGCTTTTTGGTACTTCCTGCCAAGCACTTGCTCATACTCTGCAAAATTATGCAGACTATTAACCTTACATAAATTTTGTAAGTCTGGGTCTTCCCAAAGAACATGCAGAGGGCAGACTCATAAAAGTTCTTCAGAGCAGTGACCAAGGACCAAAACAGACAAGGAAGAACCATTACAACCTCTACCTGAATTCAGGTACAGCAGTGCTGTGCAACTCCCGTACAAGAAAATGTACTGAAATAAAGTCCAGAAAAAACAAAGGCCCCTGCAACATCTTAATAACTCTACAAAAGGCCCCCGGGAAGGAGAGAAATAAACCTTACGTCTCTCTGCTTCATCATCATAGCTGAGCATTTACAACAAAGGGAAAGCACAGCTCTTCCTCAATTGAGAAATAAATTTACCAGAAAATCCTAAATATTTCAGTATGAAACAGCACATCAACCCTAACAAATTTTTTCTTTATCTATAGCACAAGGTTCCTAGAAGATTCAAAAGTAGTTATTGTAAGATTTATACTGAGTCAAATATTAATGTAAATATTTTAAAGAACTCTTAGCTTCTTGTTTCAATTTAATTATTTTATAGACTTACTTAATATGTTATTGCTTAATGTGCTTAAAATGTTTTGACTAGTTCAGTCAATGTTGAACAAAGAAAAAAGAGTGCAAATGACTTAAGAAAACTGTTCTTCATCTGGAAACAGTTTTCCAACACACAGCGATAGGTTTTCTGCCCATCTGTTAAACCAGCCCCATCAAATTGTTTTGAGGACAAAAAAGGGGGATAGAAAAAAAAAGATTCACAGTATTCATCATGACTCACCCAGTATTTTTCACTAGCTTTGCTTACTGAAGTGTAACAACGTTGATTCTATATTCTATTCTTAATGCATATTAAGTCCAGCTCTAGATTACAAACTTTTCTTAGTGCACCAGCCTGGGATGAAGTGAAAGGTCTAGAGCATTTTTATGCCAAAAAAAGCCTTAATGTACAAAAGGGCTTCTGCTGGTGCAACATATCCCGCTTCACTCCAGAGCTAACATAGCCTGACTTGGCAAAAATGCATTTACACCATTATGTGTATGCTGAAAGGAGTATCTGGAAGAGCCATGACAGCAAAACTTCTGTAGTAGGTGCCCAGACCGAAGGCACCTCAGCACTGCAAGAGCACAAGGCTGGGCCATTGCAGCACCAGGCTCTGCAAGAGGCACCTACTTGGATTTCCAGCCAGCGCCCCAAGCATGCATTGCCAGGCACAGAGTGAGCTGAGAATTAAGAATGATGCTGTCACACAGCAGAGCATGGGCTGCTGCTCAGCACCAGTCTATTATAAGCAAGCTGATCTTCAGCACAGCTCACACTGCAATCAAACTGCTCTGCTGTGAATGAGTATTCCCCCAGTTTTCAGAGCAAACAAGCAAATAAACAAACAGAAGAAAACCCAACAAAACCCCCAAATAAACTACTGAACAACACCTGACATTCTGAAATAGAGATACTGAGTGTGTGCAACTTTCTCAAGTAGGTCAAATTATTTAACATGGGACATTTGGCTATAGGTAGTTGCCTGGTTCTGTAGATGAGCTATTCTTCTTTTAATGGCAGTAACAGTACAGATATCCAGTAAATGAACCCAGTATGTTAAGAACAATATTGCAGCAAGTGAAAATAATTCAAATCCAATTCAAATTACTCCATTAAATGATTGTATAGATCTCATAACATGGAAGTACATTAAATAAGCAGAAAATATCAATAAGACCAAGAAGCAACTGCATATTGATCAAGGAACAAAACTGCAGATAATTGTCTGATGCTTCACCCCAATTCACTGCTTCTGCTCACACAGCAGGGCTCCTCTCCGGGAATCCCTTACACCCTGTCCCAGCAACTACACAAACTGCCACTCACTTTTGTTCTTCTCCCATCCTGTAAGCTTTAAAAATAGCATTAGTACTTATATTAGATCTACTATATTTCTACTGGTTTATGACATTAAGCCATAATTTTAAATTCAAAAAGTAACAATAGTTGCTTGGTGGATGGATGAGGGATGGAATTTTAAGTCAGCTTCTGACAGGAAGGGGATATTTTGTGCTGCTAAAACAGCTAATGAAGTATAAAAGTTTTAAAAATACAGAATAAGGAAATCACAATAAAAATTAGAAGTGTTTGGGAAAAAACTTCTACCAAAATTTCTTCAGCATATTATGTTCACAGAAGACTTCCAGCTCAAATATGAAAATAGCTGGAAGGCTTAAGGACTCTGCAGATCTTGGGATGGAATAAATTCTATGAAGAGAGAAAACAAAGATGAAAACATTCTTTTACGTGGAAAAGCTGCTGTGCCATTGACTTGTCTTTTGCATTTTACCCTTTACTTGTTTTTTTAAATTAAAATGTATTAAAAGGCCTAGAGAATTCAATACTGTTAACACATTTATGCTTTTTTAGACTTGTAACCTTATTTTAAAAAATCACCTGAGTTTATCACCTTTTATTAAACTCCTTCCATTAGTAGTTACAGAAAATCAGTTACAAAGGATGACAAAAAGAACATGCAAACTTTGCTAGCAAAATGGCTGTGGTCAATTCTCGTCTCAGAGTCAATGCAAAATTAATTCATTTCATTTTCTTGTCCACATTTAGAAAAGTGTATTTAAAACATACCATGGCAATCTCAATCCACAGCATGCAGATCACACCAATAGCTATGTGCAATGTGAAAGGAATGCTATTACAATAGAGATAAAGCAAAAATTAATTGGCAAAACTTGCTTCCAGGAGTACTGCTACGATTTCTGATTCTCCTTTTTACTTGTTATGTCCCATATTCAAAATTATTCTATCATAAGCAAATATTCAACTGGTCCAGGTTATGAGTCATTCCATTTACTCATTCTGAGCTCTGCCATAATATCAGCTTTCTCCTACCCCTCTTTTGCTGAGTCTTCAGGGACTTTCACAGAAAGGTAGTTATTAAGACACTTCCTTGTATATAATATGACCATACCACAGATTTTAAGAAAGGGAAGATACTGATCTGGTACCAGACCCCAAGTCTCTTGTGCTTCACTTCCACATCAGTTTATGCTATCAGTTTTTATTCCACAGCTCTCAGCCATGTAATCTCCTCCTCACCTCTGGACCCACACAAACATTCTGCTGAAAATGATCCCAGTAGCTTTCAGCCACTGCTCAGCATCAGCTCTTCACTCATCTAGATACACCTATGCAAGGAACAAGCACCCATGCACAGCAGAGATGCAAGGAGAAAAGAGTCACAAGAGAACAATTTATATCAGTTAACCAGAGATGGAAATCAGTCTTCAATTCACTGTATGTAAGAAGCTTCACGTTAAAGCAATAAAAAACAGAACTCTGTAAAGTTTTGGTTTGTATGGACATTAAGTTTTCACTATCTTTCTCAGCAATTAGTATCTATTCTGATTTCCATTTACTCAGTAACTCATTAACACTAACTAGCACACCTTCAACATATAAAGAAGTTGATGCACAAATCAGTTGTGGCAAAAGCAGTCAAAATTTTCAAAGCAGAAATACAAATTCTTTAGAGAACAGAGTTGAGCAGAGTAACAAACTTGGGAAGAAAAAGTGACAGATTATCTGGTATTGAAACAAGTATCTTCAGTAAGGATAAACTGTGTGTGGGGAAAGTTTTCAAAAGACAATTAGACAAGTTCAGATTATTCAGATAACACTTTATCAGCTTTTTCCAAGTGTTCAATTACTGCCCTTCCCAAAAGAACTTAGGTGGATCCTATATATATTCATAGTAATTCCGCTAATTCAGGTATTTGCTCGTGTTTTAGAGGAAGAGGGATTAATTACTTGGCAAAGGAGAGAGATAATGATAATGTCTTACAAGCCAGTGAAGAGCAGTGGTCTCTAACCCCTGGAGCACTCCCAGTCTGTGGAGCAATGATCAGCATGAGCCAAGCTCTCACCAGCCTGTGCTCAGTCCTACACTCAGCACAGCAGCTTTACTTGCCCCCGTAGCTGTGCAGGTTATTAAATGATCCAAGTGCGCAGATCTCATCAGGATTAGGCCTCCTGTGCTCCTAACTGCTCCTAAGAAACTACCCAGTATTGATTCCAAGTATTGATCCAGTACATTTTAGCATGCTGGTTGCAGAGTAGAAACAAAACCCAGCACTATCCCCTTCCCTGGGGAGCTTTTTTTTTACATATATAGCTTTAGTTTCTCCAAGTAGATAAAAGCCCTTACTAATCAGTAAGGGCCATGTTTGGTAAATGTAAACATTACAGATAAATATTCTGGTGAAATAATCTTCTTAAATTCTATAAAAATATATTATTCAACCAAAGAGAATTCCCTTCTCCACTCCAATTACACACAACTAACACAGGCGACCTTTTTTTTT